>CBVK0101707268.1:0-23878 GCA_900067695.1 Picea abies | reverse complement strand
CATCAACACCATTGCTCCTCGTACCATCTTACAAGTGCCCTTTCCCAATAAAGTATCCACACCTACATCATCCAACTTACTTATAAATATTAGGCTCCTGGCTAGATATGGAATGTGAAGAACTACAATGAGATTTATGATCCTTCCATATTTCATCAACAACTTAACCCTTCCATGTCCCATGATTTTGGTTGTCGAGTCATCTACTAGGAAGACATCACCACCATCATACTTTTCATATTCACTAAACCAATCCATGTGAGGAGTCATATGAAATGATGCACCCTTCCTCGGGTAGCGCTCAATGCACACATACACCACTACCAGGGAGGGATCATCAAATGAAGTCGTCAAATCTAACGCAACCCCCCACACACATGCAAAGAACATAACACCTACCCAACTTTGGGTTGTATCCATTCAATGGGACATATATCTATATGGGGAGTTATGATGGAACATGGATACTGCTAGAGTGGTTGTTGCATGTTATGAAAACTCGAGGATGTGAAAATATTTATGAAGAGTTAAAATAAGGACACCACTGAAGCGAATTGTAACATTATGAATTGGACTCATACATGGAATATATGGAAGGACAACTTTATGAGGCAAATTCAAAGGAAGTATGGTGCTTGAGACAAGTGCATCATGGAAACAATGAAGCATATCTTGGTGGTTCATGAATGACAATCATAGGTTGATGCCTTCATCATAATCCATAGAGGAAAACCTTTGGAGCTTAATGAATATGTATAATATTTGCAATTGCTAATTGGAAGAATAAACACCATCTATCCCTTATAAGGACCTCTTCATCTATATCCTTCCCTTGGCCTTGGGGAGAAACGGGGTCATTTTGGGTCCTAAAGACCCAGAACTAGAACAAGGAACAACAAAGGTCCATGTTGTTGTTGAATTTTCAAATGAGGAGTCTAACATCCATGTTTTCAAACCCCAAACTAGTGATATGTATTGTAAATGTGATGTATGGCTGAGGGACAAGCAATGTAATATGTAAATGATGTATATTTGAATATAATAAATAAAATGTATCTCTAGCTACAAATAGACATGGATGGATATTTTGAAGATTAGTTTCTACAAGAGAGGGAAGGGGTCCAAGGGGGGGAATTTACCCATGTCTATTAAACCCAACCCTTTTCTTTCTAAATTATCCTTACTATGAGCCTTCTATTTTCTGGTTGAGTATATGAGAGCCCAATCATTAAAATCATGTAAGAGGGTGGGTGTAAAATATACATCCCATAGTTGTTAGAGAGCATGGGGTTGAAATACAATCAACATTGGGTAGAATGAGCAGTCAATCATCTTGGGAGAATAGAGGAAATTTGTATGGGTAGAGGGGCCATAATTAGTCATTCATGTTTTTGCATGCAAAGAAATTTTTACAGGGACATTTTTTGACAGAAAGAGTGTTCTAAGTGCCAAAGCTTGAAGGAATCCATATTGAGCATTTATCATATCTATTTGAGGCTGCAATTTCATGGGAAGAGAGGTTATGGGCCTATAAGCAATATTATGTTCGAAAATCATTAAGAGAAGAAAGCGTTTTGTTGTTGTGTGAATTTTTGTTGCAACTGTAGAATTCTTGAGGTCCCAACAGAGAGATTTCTTGTCCAACCTGTTTTGGAAGCCATGGAGGGGAGTGGGAATGCCTAAGGGATTGTGAGAAGTGAAGGGGGATCACATCCCTAGGTTGTGCAGGTTGTGGGGAAGAGAGTTGGTGGAATGGAATTAGCTGTGGGGATTGACTGTTGAGAGGGGGACTTTAGCCAACATTAGGGACCACCATCTCTTCTGGATTAATAGCCCCAACTTGGGGGTGAATTGTTGTTGAGAATTGGAACAACAAGTATATGAATGGGAGGAACATTCGTCCTTTATAGTGGGTTTCATATTTCATAAGATAAGTGTTCTTATTTGTTGTGTGCATTTATGTTAATTGTTGATATAGATGTTGTGCATTTTACTCTGAGATATTTTGGGGTTATTGTTGCATGTCGTGAGTATAATAATGCATGAAAATATCTCGTTATGTTGTTGAATGTGTTTAGTTGACATGTACACATTTAATTACTTGCATTTACTTTTTTAATTATCATGGACCATTGTATAAGCTTGAATGTCATATTGTGTGTGTTATTTTTATAGTTAGATTGGTATCAACAATTTTTATTTAGTCATTTCTATAAGTGTGTGACCTATCTTGGGGTTGAGTGTGTTACAAAGTGGTATAAAATACATAGTTTCAACATTGAGCCTGCATGGGCCAGACACAACACACAAAAGATGAATTTGTAGAATTAAATCTCAGAGAATGTTTGCAAATTTATTGTCAAAATTACTCCAAAGAAATTGGGAAAAATTCATGAGGAACTAAGGGAATTGAGATCAGGGTTAAAAATACCTAAATTTAACCTTTGAATGGGTGTTTTTTGTCCTTTTATTAGTCAAATTTTGGATTTGCAGGATATCCATGGAAAAATTGGACGAAATTGGGCAGCAGCCCTAATTTCCACAGTGAAAATCATTGATAATTTGACATCGGAGTGTCAAATTTTAGGTACAAAGGTTGAATTGACTTGCACATGGCCAAAATTGGCCATGAGAAGCGAATTACAAATTTTTAGGGTGACCCAAGAAAAAAAATTCAAAAATAGGCATTTTTGAAAAAAATTTGGGAAATTTTAAAATTTTGGAAAATTGGGAATTTTTCCATACCACGACATTTGCATGATGTGGAGGCCACATGATAGGTGAAATAGAGGTTACGTGGATTGCCATGGTGGCAGACCAATGGCATGGTGGTGGGGTGGTAGACCATCGTGGCGAGGTTACCGATGGAGCGATGACCCGATACCAAAAGTGGTATCAGAGCTAGGTGGTACGTGGTGTCACATACATGGAAGAGCGGTTTTAAGAAATTTCTCGACGATTCGAAACTAGTAAAAATGATCCACATATCAGGGAAGTTTTATGGCATCACATCGCATAGGGGATTTTAACCCCCAAGAATGTTGGTGATGCAAAATGGCTCCTTTGTCATTGATCATTCCCCGATATCTGCCATTGGATCTGGGAGCTAGCAAGTTCATGCACTGAGGAGAAAGGGGATAGGATGGGACCCACCCATCATCACGACCAATGAAAAATGTCAGAGGTAAGGTATGGATGGGACCCATCGATGACATGGGCCATTGAAATGGTTCCATGTGGTAGCCGATATGGGTGGGTCCACAAAAAAATGTATTTTAATTATATGTTAAAGTGTGAAGGTCAACGTAAAGGTAAAGGAAGAGAAGGGAAAGAATATAGATGAGAGAGAATGAAGATGATGAAGGATGATATGGTAGGTCTAGGGTGTGAAAGGGGTTGATGTGGCATCACCCCAAGGCTCCATGTGGACCTAGAACACCACATCAACAACCATGTCAATAATAACTAGTCAAATTGTTAGGAAGATTATAGTGTTTTTGTAGGTCATAATCTTGTGGGGCATTTTCGAGGCCCTGGACAACATTTTTAGGCAGTTAAATGTCATGAGAATAGGGTGTACCAAGGTACACACTATTTTCATAGATCAAATAAAATATCTTGAGGAGATACTTACAATGAGCTATTATGAGCACAAAAAAAAGCTCATATGAGAAAGTTACAACTGAAACAATTACGGGTATAATTTAGGCACCAATTTACTTTCAGAGGGAATAACTCATTGCTCAGAGGTTCATTTGGGGCATAGGAGTAGTCTATGGAAATATTATGAACCATAAAAGAAACATGTGGAGTTAGAATTGGAATCCGAGTACACAAAAATGTGCAAAAATAAAAAGAAGACACATGTAGCATACATGGTTAAAAGGGGGAAAACAATCAAAACTTCCAAAGACCATAACTTTTTGCAAAAATCTCATAATGGGGAAAATGAATAGTTGATGGAAAGGTATTGAGGAGGAAATTCCATATATTAACCCAAAAAATTGATCCGAGTAGCAAATTTTACATTCAATTAAGAAGAAGATGACTAGTGGCATTAAGGAGCAAAAAGTTTATGCATTATTTTCCAGAACTGCATGTATATTTCATCTAACAAAAAATTGTTTGGATGCACATTTCTTGTATAATTTAGAGGTACATAAGGGAAATTGGTTCATGTATGAGAACTATAGTCATGGAGGATGCCCAAGGGTCCTACAGTCATGAAGAGGAATTCAAAGGGCTACATGTCAGCATGGGAAATGTTGAGACAAAGTCTAATGGAAGAAGATACATGCAAGAACCTGTAACTATGAGAATCCTGCAAAGAGAAGTGTAGAGATATAGGGAAGATAATGAAAATATTATGAAATATTAGGGGGATATTCTACATAGTTTGAATATGCTATAGAAGAAAGTTAACAAATATTCTAGCACAAAACAAGAAGTTAGTGCAAGGAAAGTAGAAGTATCTATATCTCATGATAGGAGGGATGATAATGGATGATTTAGCCAATCCAGGAGTGTCAAAAGACATCATCAACACCGACATTCCCTAGGGAAATATACCAAAAGATCCTATGCACGTTCAGGGTCAGAAAACAACCTAAGTATGTCTCCTGTCACACATCAGAGGAGGATACATGGGTCAAATAGCTTGCAAGGGGAATTGAGGAATATCAAGCCATAATAATTTTATGGAGAGAATAGGAAGGGAGAAGATGAAGAAGCATGGTTTCTAGGAATGAGGAAATATTTTTAGTTTCATGATTACTCATCAAATGTAGAAGCCAAAATTGCAACCTACCATCTCCAAGGAAAGACATCCATGTGATGGGATAGGCTTAAGCAGGTTAAGTACCCTAATGAGAAGAAAATTTCTTGGAAGTAGTTCAAGAAATATTTCCAGCATCAGTACTTGTCAGAGAAATATTATGACAAGAATATGCAAGAGTTCCTTGAACTCAAACTTGGGAACATGACCATGGATGAATATGAGAGAAAATTATTGTAACTTTTTAGGTATGTGAGCTTCATCACAGATGAGAAGGTCAAAATTTATAGGTTCCTAAGTGGACTACCATCCTTGTACTAGGATTAATTTTAGTTTGATGAGCCCAAGAATTTAGAAGAATCCATAAGAAAGGGTAAGTATTTGTATGAGTAGAATAGAGGAAGGCCAACTTTCAAAAAGGTATGGGATGATAAGAAGAAAGGAAAGATGGATCAGAGAAAGAAAGGGTTCAAGCCACCTTTCATTAGGAATAGTTCTCAAGCACATCAACAAGGGAAGTCATTCAAGGTGATTAGAATATGACAAATTCCTTGGGAAAGAGGCCAATACAACAACCCATAAAATGTTGGGGATGTGAAGAAGATCACATGTATAAATATTGCCCTCACTGGGGAGATAAGATGATGATTCTGCATAGCATCAAGTAGGAGGAGACAATAGAGGACGTGAGTGGAAGCATGCCAAGGATCTATGCAGCTTTGGACAATAGACAAGAAGACTATTAATCCCACATGATTGAAGTGGAAGGTAAGATTGATCATGAACCCATAGCTATTTTGATTGATTTTGGACTTAGTCATATCCATGTAGATCCAAATCTAGTTGAAAGATTTAAATTGAAGAAATGTAAGCATGAAAAGTCTTGGTTAGTTCAACTAGCTGCTAGAACCAATAGAAGAATCAATGAGATTGTTAAATATTTTCCAATAAACATGTATGGATTCAACACTAAGGAATATTTGAACATCATACCGCTTGGGTCTTATGACTGATTGATTGGTATGGATTGGCTAGAAAAGCATTGTGTTGTCTTATATTGTTATAACAAGGCTTTCAAATGTATTTATGAGGAAGGGAATTCAAGAATAGTGCAAGGTATTCCAAGGCCTATATTTATCCGAGAGATTTCAGCTTTGGAACTGAAAAAAAGTTTTAGAAAAGGGTGCCAAATATATGCAACCCACATGGAAGAGCCAATAAAGGATAAGGAGGCAAGTCTTGAAGATTACCCAATCTTGAAGGAGTATGAAGATGTATTTGAGGAGTTGCTAGGATTTCCACCAAAGAGGGATATTTATTTCTCTATTGATTTAATTCTTGGAGCTTCCCCAATACCCAAAACTCCCTACATAATGAGCACATCAAAGATAAAAGAATTGCAAATGTAGCTAGAAGAATTGTTGAAGAAGGGGTACATACGGCCAATTATTTCTCCTTGGGGATCCCCAATATTTTTTGTCAAGAAACAAGATGGAATGTTGAGGTTATGTATTGACTTAATATAACTGAATAAGGTTACAAGAAAGAAAAAATATCCTTTTCCAAGGATTGATGATCTTTTTGATCAACTAAAGGGAGCAAATATATTTTCCAAGATTGACTCGAGATCATATTATCATCAAGTGAGAATCAAAGAAGAATATACTAGTGAGACAACCTTTCGAACAAGGTATGGACACTATGAATTTGTAGTGGTGCCTTTTGGGTTGACAAATGATCCCACTACATTTATGTGTTTGATGAATGAGGTGTTCAAAGATTTCATGGACAAGTTTTTCATTGTATTCTTGGATGATATTATTATCTATTCCAAGACAGAGGAAGAGAATGAACAACATTTGAGGATGGTGCTACAAGTGTTGAGAGAGCACCAATTGTATGCCAAGTTGAGTAAATGATTTTTTTTTATTATCAAAAGTAGATCCATTATTTGGGTCACATTGTTTCATAAGATGGAATAATAGTAGATCTAGAGAAAAATGAAGAAATCAAAAGTTGGTCAGCACCAAAAAACATTTAGAGGTTAGATAATTTATGGGTCTAGCTAGTTACTACATGAGATTCGTTGTGGGATTATCCAAGATTTCACACCCAATAAAATATTTTCAAAAGAAAGGAGTAAAATTTGAATGGAATGGAAATCATGAAGACAATTTCTAGCACTTAAAGGATTTACTAACTACTGTACCTATTTTAAAAGTTGCAGATCCAGATGAGGATTTTGTTGTGTGCACAGATGCATGCAAGGAAGGGCTCAGTGGAGTCCTTACACATAATGGACACGTAATTTGTTATGAATCCAAAAAATTGAAGGAGCATGAAATAAATTATGCTACGCATGACTTAGAGTTGGAAGCCATAATACATGCTTTAGCGATGTCGATGCATTACCTTATGAGAAGAAAATTTGAATTAAGAATAGACCATAGTGGTCTGAAATATTTGTTTGAACAACCAACACTAAATGCCTCTTCCGATCTCACAGATGCAAGAGTTCCTTGAACTCAAAATTTGGAACATGACCATGGATGAATATGAGAGAAAATTATTGTAACTTTTTAGGTATGTGAGCTTCATCAGGGATGAGAAGGTCAAAATTTATAGGTTCCTAAGTGGACTACCATCCTTCTACTAGGATTAATTTTAGTTTGATGAGCCCAGGAATTTAGAAGAATCCATAAGAAAGGGTAAGTATTTGTATGAGTAGAACAGAGGAAGGCCAACTTTCAAAAAGGTATGGGATGATAAGAAGAAAGGAAATATAGATTAGAGAAAGAAAGGGTTCAAGCCACCTTTCATTAGGAATAGTTCTCAAGCACATCAACACGGGAAGTCATTCAAGGTGATTAGAAAATGAAAAATTCCTTGGGAAAGAGGCCAATACAACAACCCATAAAATGTTGGGGATGTGAAGGAGATCACATGTATAAATATTTCCCTCACTAGGGAGATAAGACGATGATTCTGCATAGCATCAAGTAGGAGGAGGCAATAGAGGACGTGAGTGGAAGCATGCCAAGGATCTATGCAGCCTTGGACAATAGACAGGAAGACTATTAATCCCACATGATTGAAGTGGAAGGTAAGATTGATCATCAACCCATAGCTATTTTGATTGATTTTGGACTTAGTCATATCCATGTAGATCCAAATCTAGTTGAAAGATTTAAATTGAATAAATGTAAGCATGAAAAGTCTTGGTTAGTTCAACTAGCTGCTAGAACCAATAGAAGAATTAATGAGATTGTTAAATATTTTCCAATAAACATGTATGGATTCAACACTAAGGAATATTTGAACATCATACTGCTTGGGTCTTATGAATGATTGATTGGTATGGATTGGCTAGAAAAACATTGTGTTGTCTTAGATTGTTATAACAAGGCTTTCACATGTATTTATGAGGAAGGGAATTCAAGAATAATGCAAGGTATTCCAAGGCCTATATTTATCCGAGACATTTCAGATTTGGAACTGAAAAAAAGTTTTAGAAAAGGGTGCCAAATATATGCAATCCATATGGAAGAGCCAATAAAGGATAAGGAGGCAAGTCTTGAAGATTACCCAATCTTGAAGGAGTATGAAGATGTATTTGGGGAGTTGCTAGGATTTCCACCAAAGAGGGATATTTATTTCTCTATTGATTTAATTCCCGGAGCTTCCCCAATACCCAAAACTCCCTACAGAATGAGCACATCAAAGATAAAATAATTGCAAATGTAGCTAGAAGAATTGTTGAAGAAGGGGTACATACGCCCAATTATTTCTCCTTGGGGATCCCCAATATTTTTTGTCAAGAAACAAGATGGAATGTTGAGGTTATGTATTGACTTAATATAACTGAATAAGGTTACAAGTAAGAAAAAATATCCTTTTCCAAGGATTGATGATCTTTACTGAAGGGAGCAAATATATTTTCCAAAATTGACTTGAGATCATATTATCATCAAGTGAGAATCAAAGAAGAAGATACTAGTGAGACAACCTTTCGAACAAGATATGGACACTATGAATTTGTAGTGGTGCCTTTTGGGTTGACAAATGATCCCACTACATTTATGTGTTTGATGAATGAGGTGTTCAAAGATTTCATGGACAAGTTTTTCATTGTATTCTTGGATGATATTATTATCTATTCCAAGACAGAGGAAGAGAATGAACAACATTTGAGGATGGTGCTACAAGTGTTGAGAGAGCACCAATTGTATGCCAAGTTGAGTAAATGATTTTTTTATTATTATCAAAAGTAGATCCATTATTTGGGTCACATTGTTTCATAAGATGGAATAACAGTAGATCTAGAGAAAAATGAAGAAATCAAAAGTTGGTCAGCACCAAAAAACATTTAGAGGTTAGATCATTTATGGGTCTAGCTAGTTACTACATGAGATTCGTTGTGGGATTATCCAAGATTTCACACCCAATAAAATATTTTCAAAAGAAAGGAGTAAAATTTGAATGGAATGGAAAGCATGAAGACAATTTCTAGCTCTTAAAGGATTTACTAACTAGTGTACCTATTTTAAAAGTTGTAGATCCAGATGAGGATTTTGTTGTGTGCACAGATGCATGCAAGGAAGGGCTCAGTGGAGTCCTTACACATAATGGACATGTAATTTTTTATGAATCCAAAAAATTGAAGGAGAATGAAATAAATTATGCTACACATGACTTAGAGTTGGCAGCCATAATACATGCTTTAGCGATGTGGATGCATTACCTTATGGGAAGAAAATTTGAATTAAGAATAGACCATAGTGGTTTGAAATATTTGTTTGAACAACCAATAATAAATGCTAGACAAACTAGATGGCTGAAATTTCTTAGTGAATATGACTTTGACATCAAGCACATAAAGGGAAAAGAGAACAAGGTGGTTGATGCACTCAACAAAAGGGTGCATAAAATGCATGCTACAATCATTAGTATGTACATGATAGATTTAAAAGACAGAATTATAGAGGATTTAACAACAGATCAACATTATGTACAAGTTAAAGAAATCCTATAGCATAATAATATACAACATAAATAAAAGGATTACAAACTAAAAGACGATAAAATCCTTCTATTTCGGGGAATAGTTTATGTTCCCAATTCCCATGAATTGAAAAACTAGGTCTTAAAGGAGATGCACAATGTGCCATATGTTGGACATCCAGGGTACCAAAAAACTATTACAGTTGTAAGAGACCAATATTTTTTGCATGGTATGAAAAGAGATGTCACTAATTATTTAGCAAGATGCATGGAATGTCAGAAGGTAAAGACTGAGCAGAGACATCCAGTGGGATTGTTGCAACCATTTCCCATTCCTGAATGGAAATGGGAATTTGTTACTATTGATTTCATTACCAAATTGACCAAGACAACAATACAACATGATTCCATCATGGTAGTGGTGGATAATCTGAAAAAGGATGCACATTTTATTCTAGTGAAAGTAACTCATAAGGAAGCCAATATTGCAGAAATTTATATGAAATAAATTGCTAGGTTACATGGTGTGCCTAAGGAAATTGTTTCTGTCAGAGATCTCAAGTTCACATAAAATTTTTGAAAGGGATTATTTAAAGGATTTGGGAAAAATCTGAATTTCAGTACAACATAGCACCCAGAGTCAGATGGTAAGACAAAAATGATAAATTGGATAATTGAAGATATGTTGAGAATGCATGTAATGGACAATCCTTCTAGATGGGAGGACTGTATCCATTTAGTTGAGTTTTGTTACAATAATGGGTATAAGGAATCATTGAAGATGAGTATGTTTGAAGCATTGTATGGTAGAACATGCAACACACTAGTAAGCTGGGATAACCCAATGGACAAAGCCATGATTGGGCCATAAATGTTAAAGGAAATGGGAGAACGTATGGTAAAAATCAGGCAAAATTTGAAAATTGCACAAGACAGGTAGAAGAGATATGTCAATAAAAGAGCACATAGATAATTCAAAGTGAGAGAGCATGCATTTTTAAAAGTTAAATCCAAGAGGAGATTGTTGAAATTGAGAATTTGTGCAAAGCTGGTAGTAAGATACTATGGGCATTTTGAGATCTTAGAGAAGATAGGGCAAGTTGCATACATGATAGCATTACCTGCATCCATGAAAATTCATAACTTGTTCAATGTGTATTTATTAAGAAAATATATACATGATCTTAATCATGTGATTGATTGGACTGTCATATAGGTGGAACACGAAGGGGAATTCCGGGTGGAACCATTGCACATCTTGGACCAAAAATTCAAAGTGCTTAGGAAAAAATACATCACCTTGGTAAAGGTTTAATGGAACTGCCACGGTCCTGAAGATGCTACATGGGAGAACGATGAAGCCATGCGGGAAGCATACCCACATATTTTTGTAAATTTTGAAGAAAACTGAATGTACATTTGTACATAAGCGAATGAAGACTCCATTTTGGCAGCTGGAGTTCTTGGAGCCATAAATTTGATATTTCTTGTCCAATCGATGTGTAGGTTGAGGGGAAATGTGAGTTGTTGGTTGAAATTGTTGTGTGAGTCATTAAGTTGAAAACTTATTAAGTCTTTTGATGTAATATTTTATATATTTCAATGTGTAAATTGTATGGTTATGTGCACTGAGGACATTGTAGCTTTTAGGGGGAGGGGAATGTAACATCCTTGTTTTCAAACCCAAAACTAGTGATGTGTATTGTAAATGTGATGTATGCCCGAGGGCCAAGCGATGTAATATGAAAATTATGTATATTGAATATAATAAATAAAATGTATCGCTGGTTGCAGATGGACACAAACATATTTGGGGGCTTAGTTTCCACAAGAGAGGGAAGGGATCCAAGGGGGAGAGTTTACCCATGTCTATAAAACCCAACCCTTTTCTTTCTAAATTATTCTTACTATGAACCTTCTATTTTCTGGTTGAGTGTATGAGAGCTCAATCATTAAACTCATGTAAGAGGGTGGGTGTAAAATACACATCCCATAGTTACTGGAGACCATGGGGATGAAGTAAAATCAACATTGGGCAGAGTGAGTAGTAAATCGTCTTGGGAAAATAGGGGAAATCCATATGGGTAGAGGGGGTAGAATTAGTCATTCACATTTTTGCATGCAAAGGAGTTTTTACAAGGAATTTTTTGGACAAAAAGAGAGTTCTGAGGGCTGAATCTTGAAGGTAGCCATAGTGGGCATGTATGGAAGATATTTGTTGCTGTAATTTCATGGGAAGAGAGGTTGCAAGCTCGTGAGTAAAATCTTGTTTGAAAATCATCAAGAGAAGCAAGCATTTTTCTATTGTGTGAATTCTTGTTGCAGTTGTAGAATTCCTAAGGTCCCAATAGAGAGATTTCTTGTCAAACCTGTGATGGAATCCATGGAGGGGAGTGGGAAGGCCTGAGGGACTATGAGTAGTGAAGGGGGGTCCCACCCCTTGGTTTTGCAATTTGTGGGTAAGAGAGATGGTGGACTAGAATTAGCTGTGGGGATTGACTCTTGAGAGGGGAACTTTAGCCAGCCTTAGGGACCACCATATATTGTGTATTCATATCCATAGCTTGGGGGTGACTCACTATTGAGAATCAAAATATAAATTCTACTGTTGGAAGGAAGATACATCCTATGCAACAAGTTGTATATTTAATAAGATAAACATTCTTACTTGTTGTGTGCATTTATGTTAATTGCTGATATAGATGCTCTGCATTTTACTCTAAGATATTTTCGGGTTATTGCTGCATACTGTGAGTAGACTAATGCATGTAAATATATAGTTATGTTTTTGAAAGTGTTTAGTTGTCGTGTTCATGTTTAATTACTTGCATTTGCATTTTTTTATTAGCACGAGCCACTGTATAATCTTGAATGTCATGTTGTGTGTGTTATTTCCGCATTTAGATTGGTATCATAAATTTTTATTTAGTCGTTTCTAGTAGTGTCATGACCCATCTCAGGGATGGGTGCATTACAAGGAGCATATGGAAGTCGATGGAGCAGAGCCAGAGGATAATCTGTAAGATACAACCCTACATGAGCGAGATTTTTAGTACATGTTTTAGTTCTTTTTTTTATTATAGTATGGATACCTTCAAAATATTTTGAAGGGACTTTTGATACAATTTTTGTAATGTCCCCCAACCTATACGAGGGACATTACGGTGTGGAAAACTCACAAAAACCAAATTTTTGTTAATGAAATTAATTTATTTACAATTAACTAATTTCATGTAGCTTTTAACTACGAATTAAAACAAATTTAACTAGTGTCTACAACCATAAAATAGAAGAATATACAACATGATAATAATCAACATGAAATGCAACTAAATACCTCATTACAACAACATATAAATCATTCTCAAATACACAGATTTCATGCACAATAATAACACATGTAAATAACTCAACAACAAGATAAAACACTTATCTTTAAACAAGAGTTGTGCAACCAATTGCTTGGGACAGACGTTTCACCCAACCATAGACTGACTATTTCAAATATCAACATCCAATCACCCCCGATATGAGGCTAGTAATCCAAAAAAGAGGGTGGTCTCTCAGAGTCCACTCACAACTCATAAAACTCACAACCCACTGATATCTTCCTACAACTATCTCGATTTTCCACTAGCTCTCTTCCTCTTGACCTCCCCAACCCAAGGAATGTACCCCTTCACTGATCTTAGTCCCTCAAGAGTCCCATTCATTTATGAGGGTCTCTTTGGCACAGGTAAACATGAATCTCTCAGTTGGGAACTCAAGGGAAATTACTGCTAGGAAAACTACCAACAAACCAACAACAAACACTTGTTGTTACTATGCAACTCACCTAGGAGTTCACTCTTTATGCCTGCTGTTGTTCCAGAGTCTGTACTTAAGGCTTGGAAGTACAATGTCTAGGCATTCAAAAGTGAGTAAGGGATAAAGAAGGAAGAAATGTTAACCCTCGGCAAGAGAAGCTAGGGATGATTTATGGGTTGGCGTTGTCTAGCTTCCAACTGTTCCTGGATGTTTATATCCCGTTCAATCACTGCCCATGAACGTTCGAGTTCAACCCGGGTAGTGGCTGTTTTAAGAATAGTATCAAAGAGATTCAAGGAAATATGTATTTGATCTGATAGTCTAGGTTCGGTATTAGGCTGTCTTGTTATAGCGACAGTCATGGAGGAACATAATGATAAGAAAATCTCGGGGGAAATTTAGGTGCTGTCTCAATTTCGGTCGTATAAAGGAGAGTTTACAGTTCCAAGAGTGAAAATAGAGTGCAAACCAAAGGCCCTTTCTTGTAACCAAGTTATATTTTAATAAAGATGAATGAGGTGGGAGAAAACATTATGCTGTCTATCATGTAAGGCTCCTATCAAGGGAGAATCTCACTTATAAACAGAAGAAGAAAAAGGTAAAGAAATAACCCGATGAAGCATACAATATATATAGAATTCTAAAGTGTTGACTGGTCTTACACCTGCTGATAGCTGGTACAGAGGAAAAACAGTAAACAATATAGAAAACCATAATTCATTCACTATAGTAGAGGTTGTACTAAATTATAGTGAAGCATTCATCATATACAAATATGAAATGAAATGAAATATGAGATACAAGGAAACAAACTCATAACACAGTCGTGACGGAATTGAGAATCTTCAGATTTGCTTTATATTAACTCTCAAGGTAGAAAACCTCTATTACAATCGACAAAAAAAGGTGCAACCTCTTTTCTTTCTTTCTATGGTATATTTATACAGTTTTACATAAGATGGAATCTCAATCGTTACAAGATTTTCAGTTACGATAAGAAGGATAACAATCGTTCCTTTTCTTCATCTCTATCTTTATTTGGTATCAGAAGCTTGTCCTCTCGCATGCTCGGTACAAGTGACACATCTTTCCACCAACAGAGATATCAACCTTGATGGTTCCGCTTGACAGTTGGCCTCAAAAGAGTAACAATCTCGGGCTAATTGCGACAACCTTTCTTCCATTTGTCGATCTATGATGTCAATAGCACATAATTGCACACTTGGTTTAATCATACATTTATCTATTTGAACTATGTCTGCCATAGTTACTTGTGAGATTTCTGTCGAATCTCTTTCTTCTTTTTCGTTTATATCAAGAGATATTTTCGCTATATTCATTTGACTCAATGTCTCAACATTGCCTTTGCTATAAATACCTAATAGATTACCATCTATAGAACCAAAAGCCTCTTCAAAGGATTTCATTACCTTCTTGGCTTGCAATTTACCTTCTGATATACTATGCTCCCATTCTTTCAATAAAATATTTCCTTTGTTCTGCTCTGAAATGGAAAACCAGGGAGTACTTCCCGATTCCCTGTTGTTGGTAGTTATTACGGCCTCTTGAAATGTGACCCGAGCTGCTTCAGCTTCTCTTTCTATGACAGATAAATTTTCCAATACTTCATCAACGAGTAAGCAGTTGTCCCGAATTATATCTACCTTGGTGAGTAAACTTCACTGGGCTGCAGAAACCCTGCTCCGAATCTCCATTGCCTAGGATTGGAACATCTCAATATTTATAACTTTACTTTCGACAATTTCCACTCTAGCCTGTAGCTGTTCAATCAAGTATTTTTGCTGGCCCACTTGTATCTGACCGTTCTGAACCACCAGATCTACTTGTTTGAGCTTATTTTTGAGGAACTCTATCTCCCTTTTATCGGCTAGCCTTGCTTGTTCTATTCTTGTGCTTGCCTGGTCCTTGGTAGCCTCCTCTGCTGTGGCTAGTCTAGCTTCTAAGGTTTTGATGAGGCGATTTTTTCGCTTCAATAGGTTTTTCAAAACCCCGACTGAAAATTGGTTTGCTGTAGCATATGCTCCTAATGTCTCAGATATTTCTGTAGCAAACTCGTCTTTCTTCTTGTCTTTCCCATCGGTCAACACTTTGTACTTATTGGTTGTTGATCCCCCTTCCTGATAGAATTCTCTTTTTACCCCAGCCTTTCTCTTCTTATCGAAAAAAAACTCATTTGGAGGGAGCTCTTCCATCCTTATAGGTCTCAATTCTTCATTTAAAATCCACCCTGCATCTATGTTTCCCTGAGTTGACTGCAAGGGAGTAATGGATGCGATGGGATCTCCGATTTGCTTTACTGGCTGTATTGGAGTAGTAACTGAAGTCTTCTTTTTCGGCAGATCGGGAGTCTTTATCTTTGTTTTTAGACTCCTAGTTTTCTCTTCCCCGTCCTGGTGTTTTTCTTGGCTGGGTGTCGCACATTTGGAGCCTTCGGCTTCTTTTTGTTTCACCTCTGTTGTACTTGGATTCTCACCCCACAATACTGTGGGAAGACAACTGCGTCGATCTTCTTGGAATTTTAGAACATCGACCCTCTCTTCGGGTGCCAGGGCTTATATCCGAGCCAAAATCTCGGCATAATATCTTGCACCTCGGAAAAAATCATCCGAGGGCGAATTCTCATGTTTGAACCTTTTGAGTCCGCAACTGGCCAAGTGATTACTTATGACCCTTTGCGGGTCGTGCTTCTTGAATTCAATATGAACCAATTTTAGGTCTTCCAGGGCTACTGCCTTAGCTTTAGCATGCCCGAAATCTAACAAAAAATATGAATTTAAATGAATAGGAAAAGGTGGCCACACCTTCTTTGAATATCCCTTAAGCTCCTTGCTTATGCCACCGATTACAGTTTGCCTAGAAACCTCACGACAAGCCAGCTTGTCGGGTATGAATAATGGTAATGCATACGGGGGAACAGAAGCCCGGAAAACCCTGAGATATGAGAATTTTGCTTCTACATACCAGTCAGCTATATTGCTCAGATTCATCGCTATACTGTCCGAGATCCTGGGTGGCGGGTGGCCAAAAATAGTGACATGCAACGGTACCATTACCCAGTTAAATATTTCATACATGAAATCCACCGCTTTGTTTTCCCACAATTTTGAATGGTAGACGTGGATGGGCTCGGCCTCTGATGGATTCCAACTCCATCTCATTAAGGGAAAAGGTGTTAGAAAACACACGACGTCCATAATGTACGTGGACATAAAGAATGAAGCAATCTTTCCGCTCTCCCTCTGCGCTCGATACTCTGTAACTCGATTGGTCAAGCTATCAGACAACATTTTAGCCTAGTCGAAGGAACATCCTTCGACAACTGAATGTATTAGAGGCACCCATTGAAGAAAAAAATGTGTGGTGTCCTCTTTCCCGTATAGTCTGCAGGTCATCATAGCTACATATTTGAACTGTGGTTCCAAGGAAGCTATTGAATATACACCATTACTGTCTACCCTAAACTTCGCAGGGTGTGAAACCCAATCTCTGATTAAACTGGACATAGTCTTGTCATATTGCACACATTCCTTCTGTTTGAATTTCTCCAAGAATTCGACATCGTATGTAAGGTTCGACATGGTAGGCAACTTGTACATAACCTATAGTTGTTCAGGTCTGAAAGTCCCAATAGTGACTTTCTGTTCATTGATGATGGTTCTGGTTGGTATGTCCACATGGTCGAATTCCCACTAGACCATATCATAGTAAGGGAGCAGTCGTGGCTTGGCCGCTACTTTATGCATTCCAGATTGGATGACGATCTTATATTTGGTTATCAGGTCATATTTTTCATTGTCATTGGAATCATCAGAATAATATACTAATTCGGATTGTAGAACATCAAAAACAAACGACCAGGTCCTGACAGAGTCGACACTTCGAGGTGAAGTATCAACGACATTGTTTGAACCTTGTCCCAAAACCTCAACGTTGGCTTTAGAAGCTTTTCGCGGGGCCATGGCGGGGGATCCTTCTTTAGCTCTTTTGCGATAAAAATATGTATACATACAGAAATTAGTTCACTGAGAAAAGTTTGCTCTGCATAATATAGAAATGAATTTGCGATAACAAATAACGACTCTATATATCCAACCATTTAAAACTCAGTACTTTTGAAGAACATAATGGTCAAATCATGCTTAAATATAAATTTAGCAATAAAAACACAATCCTTACTTGTCGATTCATCTTGTTTCTAATTAATGTCATAAATTTTAGCAGTTCGAAATGTCAGTTGTCGCAAGGAAAAATTAAGACTTCCTCATAGACTGTGCATGCATCAAAGCACGAGAAATACTGGCTTAGCTCAATTAATTAGGTTTCATCGACGTTAATTAATCTTTCGGTACTTGCTACATTGGCAGTTTTTGCTTTAACCCTTTGAACCTCTAAGACCCGAGATTGCGATGATTATCTTTGGTTAATAAAAAAAATGTAATTATGATTAGGTGCTTAATTAATTACGTGATTATTTATATCGCAACTTCGCGACTCGGAACTTCGAAGGTATAGTTTCTGGGAAGTTCGTATGCTGAGTTACGAAATCGTGAGATCGCGAATTTGCAACTCGAAGCTTCGAAGGTATAGCTTTCGGGAGGTTGGTATGCCGAGTTGCGAAATTGTGAGATCGCGATGATCTAATTTAATTTAAATTGTGGGATTAAAAAAAATGGATTAAGTGTTTAATTAATTACGTTTCTATCTTTATCACGACTTCGCGACTCAGGACTTTGACGGTGTAGCTTTTGAGGGAAAACATGCCGAGTTGCGAATTTTCGACTGAGTTTAACCGTGGATAATCTTTTTACCTTTAACATTAGCACAGGTTACTAAAACAAGAATTTCATGGTTTCGGCTATCGGGGCTACGACAGTAAGACTTTTGGAGTTAGTAAACGCTGAGATGCGAAACCCTAATGATGCTTAACCATAATTTAGAAAAATTTTACTCTCGCTACTGACCTGGGTAAAACTTTAAAGTGATTTTGTCGTTTCGCTCTTCGGGACTTGTGAACTATGTGATCTATAACATCCGACATACAAAACCTGAGGTAACAAAAAGGGAAAAATCATTTGAACGAAAAGTAGAACTTGCCTTGAGGGTATGATAACTGTCACCATTCGTGTGATGAGACTTCAGAGATTTTGGAACAAATGAAGGAAAATATGGAAACCATCTTTCGATTTCAAGCATTAAGATATGAAAATCAAAATGGGCTAAAAAACAAAGGTGGCTCCAACACCTGCCAACCTGTTTCTTCAATTTCCAGCTCCAAATACGCTCCAATACACTCCAACTTGCTCTATAATTATCCCTCCATGGTTGGACCAACTCCAAGATCTCTTCCTTGCTCTCTACTTGCTCCTCATGCACAAAAACTCAATGTGTAAAATTGTTGTCCCAACCCATACACATTTCCTTTCTTTTGGCTTTCTTGCTTGACTCACACTCTTCCCTAAGCTGATTGTACTCAACCCCCATGTGCCAAATAACTATGGGATGTCACTACTCACACCCACCCTCTTACATGTATTCAATGATTGGCTTTGAGAACACTCGATCATAAATGGGAAGGTTCATATACAAATAGCAAATTTAGGAAAAATGGGTTGAATTAATATACATGGGTAATTCCCCCTTGGACCCCTCTTGACCACTGTACTAGACACTCCCCTCGTGAATTAATTCAGCCCCCATCTCTTTTCCATGTCCCCTTAGCATCTGACATCACATTTTATTATTAAAACATAGAAATACAATTTGCATATTACATCACTTGGTCGTACCCACATATTATATCTACATAAGCATTAATTAAATTGGGGATAATAGTGGGGATGTTATAATTTTGATACCATTTTTGAAATGGTTGTGATGTTTTGGGTTTGTAAATGACTTGAATGTTAAGTACAATAAAAATATCGGTTATGAGGTTTCTATTGATCTGTTTTTTTGAGAAATTTTGATAGTGAATCCATCCATAGGAATGAATATGATATAAATTGTATGTCTAGTATAGAGGATGTTATGTATGTTATTTTCATATCAAATATAGTTTTAATAAACCAAGTCTAGAAGATGTTGCTTTTAAGTACATTATTGGACTTGTTTATCCAAGTTTATGGAGTGAGAAGTGTGGTACATTAGAAACCAATGAATTATAATAGCTTGATATTTTTCGGATACAAGAGGGACGAGAGAAAACCCACTCATGTTATTTTTAGTGTCCATTATTTATTCATGAAGTGTTTGAACATATTATAGTGAAAATAATGCTAATTAGATACTCCAATAATTTTATTAGATCAACTCTACAAGATGCTACTTTTAAGTGCATTATTCGACTTGATTACCCAAGTTTGATGGAGTGAGAAGTTATGCTTCTCTAGAGAAATCATTTAAATTTGTAATTTCCAAGTAAAATATTGAATGGTGTCATGTCATTAGGATAAAGTGCGATCAAAAGAAGACATTGAAATTGTATTTAATTTTTCATAGGGAAAATTATCAAAATATTGGGGTTCAACACATTATGTTTGTTTGCTTTCAAAATAATTAAATTTTTTATCAAGAATTGTCTACCACATTAAAATTTAAACTTTCCAAGTAAAATATTGAGTAATGTCATGTAATTAGCATACAATATCCTGACATGAATACGTTGCAGTTGTTTTAAATTTTTCACATAGGGGAAATTAACAAAATATTGGGCTTCAACAACATATTATATTTGTTTTCTTTCAAAATAAATAAAAACTATTATTAAAAATGGTATGACAAATTAGAGGGACCGAATTTACATGTTTACACTAAATAATTTAAAACTCCTCAAAATACAATATGAAGGAAAAAAAATTGTATATTTTAATCGAGGTGAAAGAAAGATCCATGCTAGATATGATTTACGCATCGTCAATCAGAGTTTCTAATATTTTTCATCTCAAGAGGATAAAAAATGATTCTTACCTCCTTGTAAATATGCTTGAAGTGGCAAAAATACTATACATGCATTTATAAAAAAGAGTCCCTTATCTACTTCCATTGTCCAAAAAATAAAAGTAGATACATATATCTTATACAAATTAAGGAAAAAGATCTATCTAAAAGTCTATCTATGGCAATTTGAGTGTTCTCTAGGAGTTCAAATCCCTTAAGGATTCAAGCATATTCTTCATCAAAAGTCTAGCTGTTTGAAAGGTTCTCAAATGAAGATGGAAAAAACTGTTCCTATAGCAAATTACTATCCTTGAATTATGTTCAATACCTTGTAAGTCTAGTATAATGTTGCAATCATTTTTTAGACAAATACTTTGCTTCCCTATTAATTTCTCTTTAAACATGTTGAAACACGATAGAGTTAAAAATTGATAATGATGTTTTTACTTCATCAAATATTTGGCTTAAAACTAGAGTTGTCATTCTATTTTTGTCACTCATCTACTTAAAACTAGAGTTGTCATTCTATTTTTTTCACTCATCTACTTAAAACTAGAGTTGTCATTCTATTTTTGTCACTCATCCATTTGATCATGTCATTGAGTCTCCAAACACCTATATTTTTTATATTCAATTACAAAAATGATATTAACATGACATCACATGTTCTCACCATATAATAACCATCATTAAACGATACACCTTATAACTAAGTAATAATAAGTTTTTACAAAAGTTTTAACAACAAATACACTGAAAAGTAATGCATCTTACAACACTTTGTGTGATTTTTTTAATCACAAAAATATCAAGAATTTGATTTTCTAGTCCATAAGTTTTTATAAATTTTGTGAGAAAAAAACAATTCTACAAAACATTTAGAAACATGTAAAAATATCTAGAAACTTGGTTTAAGAAGGACTACTTCAAGCATATCCTTATATGGCTCTGCTTCGTTTTCATCCATGAACTCTTCATCTCGAAGGATGGAAAATAGAGGACCTCTACAATGACGTGTTCTGGTTTTTGGATATGAGGATTCCACATGACCTTTTACTATTAGAGGTTGATGAGTGACCAAATAGAGATGGACTTTGAGAGAATCTTGAATCCACAAGATTAGAAGGGTAAATGACTTGAGAATGAATGCCCATATGAGTGACAATTCTTCTATCATATACTATAAATATGTTACATGGAAACTAAGTTCTTCATGCTTACTTTTATGGTTTTTCATGAATGCATCTAATTTCATTTTCCATTCAAGAATCGCTAGGATGTGCATGGTAGATTCCACTACACACTTGGTCCTCTCTCTATTATCCTTTTGTATTTGATTGGATAACTTGTCATTCCACTTATTCCATCTACCTGTCTAATTTATTATGTTGCAATGAGATTTTGTAGTATCTTGAATGCACATTATCAAACCCCTCCACAAATCCTTGAGAACCACCATCCAAATTAATATAACCAAGACTAGATACAAAACTACACCTAAAACTAGATCTAGAACCAGATATAGTACCACAAACTAAAGCAAGACCACAACTACCATAATCGCATTTAGACCACCACCCAAATTTCCACTGGGGAATACAAAAACCTCTAGGTATGCATTATACTAGTTCATTCCTACCTTGAATGCTCTCCATCCCCATATGATAATCCCACACTTTGTATCAAAATCTAAAAACTTTAACCCACAGTTGGACAAGGCATATCATGCTCCAAATTTTGACTAGAGGTTAAGTTCCTTTCCAAACACTTGAGCTCACATGGGAAACATTAATTTGCATAGAGGTATGTAAATATTCCAAACACATGGTGTCAATTAAACCCACATTCTCCTCATATAGCATCCCTCATAACCTTCATTAACTCCCATGTCAAAATGATGAGGGAAAAATTAAGGTATGAGCTCTAGTGGTATAACTTAGACTCTCGATCCCATAGATTGTGCACACTGAGGCATGTGTTAATTCAAGAATCATTTCCATTAAACCTGTAGAAATCATGGTGATTTCATTCCATTTATGTTATCATATATTTCCTATAAAACACTATTCGATAATAGAAATATTCCTACTACTTTGATCACTCCGAATATAGATAGGTAACCTATTGCAATATTGCATGCAATTATGTGTGCAAATTCATTAGATTATCCCTATATATTATATCTCAATGCATCACCCTTCTTAATATTTGGTAGATTAGGGATTTTCATAGAATCACCATGATTTATAGCCTATTTTTCTTGTTCTAAATGAGACAAAATTTCCTTTTGAATTCTTGAATATCACATATTTACTTGGAGAAATAAAAATATTTCTAGTTGAGGAAATAGTTCCTGGGATTAAACTTTCCAAATTGAATGGAATATATTAAATATTTACAAAAAATAACTCAACATTGATGAAGTCCTTGTAATAGAGTTTTTCCATGTATATTGAAATATGTGTTGATGTGCTTAGGGAGATCATGAAACATTGGATTCTCAAAAGACCCTGATGAAACTCTAATGATCACAATAGACAATATTGGGCTTCAACATCTCTTCATTGAATCCTATTATCAAATTGTGAAGCCAAATGGCCTTGGAAAAATACTTGAAGCTTCTATGTACTCTACCTCTACTAAATTGAGTGCAACTACCACCTGCTTCTTCCTAAACAAGGAAATCATACTTGTTCCCAAAGTGAAAGAAAAACTAGAAGTGATCTTCCTAACATTTACATCTCCTACCCAATCAGAATCAACAAAACCATGAAGAAAAACCTCACCATATCCATCATAACTCACACTATAATGAACTATTCCATTCAAATATCTAACCACATGCTTGGTATAAATTAATGAATCTACTAAGATTCAACCATGAAATGGCTCAAAGTATTCACTCCAAAATATATACCAAATTTTGTAATCACAAGATACATTAAAGGATATCCTTGTGGGTTATCTCAAGTAGTTGAGTGCTATGAATTACAAGAAGAAAGTCATGACCTCATACTAGCCACTTCTATGGATATTGTGGGCCTCAATCGATGTCCCTGTGGGTTTAGGTTACCAAAAATGCAACCGACCAATTTATCCTAGGTACCATCCTTAGATTGAGGGGAAGTTCCTAGTGGGTTTCTCTAGGATGTGGATTTCATCGGAAAAAAAATACATCAAGGAATCAATCAATTTCCTATGCACACAAGGATCTACTAAATCAAAATCTAATATCAACAGATAAATTTAGTGGTGTTGGATTACTGAGAGGGGGGGTGAATCAATAATAGTGTAATTATAATCCTTTTTCTTCAAATGTTATATCAATGTAGAATTATT
>CBVK0101701244.1:0-16200 GCA_900067695.1 Picea abies | reverse complement strand
AAATGTGATAGTCAAGAGGAGATACTTAAAAATATCAAAAGGGTTGGTGTGATTCAAGTGGAGTGTGATCCCCATCCTTGAGTGATTTTGAAGGTTTAGATGATCCTTGTGTGTCGTTTCTTAGATCATAGGCTAGTCTCGCATAGACATGCTAACAAACAAAAAAAATCATAGTTGCATGGGAATTGTTCCACACATCTCCAAAACTCATTCTCATCATTATGTAGTTTATGGGATCTTGGGAACGGGTATGAAACCTCCCCAATTAGTTGGAACGGTTTTGGAAACTTGAGAGCATTTCGGGAACTTCAATGTCAAGGACATGAGATCTTGGGAACAAGTTTCCAATATAAAAACTTTAAATTAGAATTCTATTTTTGGTATTAATAGTACAACAATTTTAGATATTATTAAATTAAAATGTAAATATTTTTATTTCATTATTACAAACACCTAATTTATTACAAATATTATTATTATATTTATTCAGAATATCACTATAAAAATAAGAGTAAACCACAAGTAAATATTATTTCAAAAATTATTTAAATAAAATAATTTAATAATACTCACTTTATAGTTGTGGATGGGAATAAATTTTAATGCATTTATGGCCTCCAATTTTACTTTTTTGAAATAAAAATTTAAAGTGTATTATTATTTGGTTACATAATCTATAATATTTTTATTATATTTTTTTAATATATAATATTGTTGCTCTCAACATGATGTGTATTTATATTTTTTTCAAGATGAATGGGGCAAATTGTCAAATATATAACCTTAAACAATTCCTAATATTTAGTGATATCATTTTATGTTATAAAAGAAAGGTTACCATAAATTTTAATCTAGTTTTATATACATCATGTTTTATATAACAACTTAGTCATGTGATGGCTAGCTTTTTTGTCATCATTTACATTATCTCTTGTTTTTTATATTAATTAAGGTATAGATATCACAACAACACATAGTATACAATTTTCTAATTAATATTTTGGTGCAAGAAGTTACAATGCCTATTATATAGGTAGCTGATATAAGTTACAATGCCTACTATGTAGGTAGTCGATATACAAGAAGATGTGTGGTTTTTTGGAATCAAAACCTAAAACCTAATACCTAGTTCTCTCCCACAATATGAACATAGCAACAACTCTCCCAAATCCAATCCCCATTCCCATCCCCAATGCTATTAATGACATTATTTCATTCACACAACTCAACCATTTGACTTTAACATGTTTACTCTTACTAGTACTATTACTTTTTGTTATACATTTTTTCTTTTGATTGTGGCATCGATCTAATGGACACCCCCATAAGCATTTATTACTTTTAAATGAAGTTGCATCAAAGGTTGAAAATTGTATCCCTATTGGAATTGGCCCGCATAGGCTATTAGATGAAACATCCAATTTGTGCAACCAATGTAACTTAGAGAGTTCACCTGGGATATGTCCACTCAAATTATTATTAGCCAAGTCCAACACCTCCAAAGTAGATATATTACTAAGAGATGTGGGTATTAGCACTTCCAATTGGTTCCCAAATAACTTCAGTGATTTGTTGTTAGACAAATCAAATAAATATCTTCGACATATGATATGCCAAATCTTATTAATTCTAGTTTTCTTATGTTTGGAATAAACAGTACATCAGATGGTTTTTGACTTTGTCCAAGTCAAGATACATTGACTGCAAATCCGTGAAGTCTCTCAAGATCAAAAGGTATTCCTCCACTAAATTTATTATTGGATAAATCTAAATAGCTCAACTTGATTAAATTTGTAATCCATTTAGGAATATCACCATGGAGATTATTATAAGCAAGTCTTAAGATGATCAAATCATGACAAAATGTGAGGTAACTAGGAAGTTCCCTTGTCAATCCATTTGCACTTAAATCAAGTAGCTCAATGTTGATACAGTTACCCAAAGATGTGGACATAGTCGAGAGAAGTTATTAAAGTAAACATAGAAAATATGAAAAGAAGTACAATTGTCTATAGGAATTAGTCCCTTTATACTATTTTTGGATAGAACTAAATTCTCAAGTGAAACCAAACTCCTAATATTATAAAGAATACTCCCAGAAATATTGTTATTATGTATATTCAAAGTCTGGAAAAATTTTAGTGGACGAATACTATGTGGGATACATCCAACTAAATTGTTTGAATATAAATTCATAAATATAAAAGATTAATATTCCCAATGGATTTTGTAATAATGCCTTTGAGATTGTTGTTTTCTAATTGAAACAATTGAAGCTTGCTCAAATTTATAATGGTTTCAGATACTACTGGTAAGCTTATTTAAAATATCTATAGATAAAAGTTCACTTAAATTACCCAATTGAAATGGCATGCTTCCCAACAATTTGTTATCACTTAGGTCAAGATACTCTAATTTTTGCAACAACCCAAATTCAATTTGTTATCACTTAGGTCAAGATACTCTATTTTCCCACTCAAATCATTAGCATACAAGTCGATCCCCGATAATTGAGTACAATTGCCAATATCTGGAGGGATATGACCACTGAGTAGGTTGTGTTCAAGGTAAAGAGAAGATAGGCTTCTGATCGAACCCAAAGTGGAAGGGATTGGACCATTGAAATGGTTGTTTGCGAGGTCAAGATAAACTATGCTTTTCATCGAACCCAAAGTGGAAGGGATTGGACCAGTGAAATTGTTCGATGCAATCGAGAATTTTCGGAGAGAAGTGCACTTGCTGAGAGAGGTTGGAATACTTCCGCCCAGATAATTACTGATGCTCAACTCGAGATGTTCCAACTCGACTAGACGACCAAACTCTGTTGGTATGGTCCCCGTGAATATGTTCCATGAAAGCTCGATCCATTTGAGGCGTGTGCAATTACACAATGCTTGAATCGATCTTCCTAAATAATTCCAGCTGAGATCAATTATTCCCAGCGCTTTAAGCTGCCCGAAATCGGGTGGAATTCCTCCTGTCAAATTATTACCATTATGATTCAGAGTCTGCAACAAGGAGAGGTTGCCGAGAGAGGCCGAAAGGGTACCTTCCAATCTTAAGTTAGTATTAAGAAGAGGTACGAGAACAGGAAGTATTACGGCAACAACTCTTTGAGTGTGTGCAGGTAATACCATGCCAGGAGCACACATTCTGTGAGTTCTCCGCTGTCCAGTCGGACAGCCTTCCAGATTGATCCGATTTGATATGTTTTTTAAAAGACAGAAGAGCTTCCACGTCCCTTTTCTCGTGACGGTCGAAGGATGATGGGAATTCGTGAGCATCCTCCAGCATAGCACGTCCATTAACAGTTGCTGCACTTACAGGTAGAGTGGCCACCATGATGAGCATGAGAATATGATCCATTTCTCCCTCTCAGGAACTCAAAACGTCCTCCAAAGATTAGTGAGTTGTGTTCTTAGCGATATACGTATATAAATAGAGAGCAGTTGTCATATTATGAAATCCTGCAGAAATAGAGAGCAGTGTCATATTATGAAATCCTGCAGCAATAGACACGGAAAACTCGGCGTCTAGAACGGGAGAGAGGTGAAGAAAGTCGACGTATTCACTCCCGGTAGTCTTGGGGCGGCGGTAAGAGTCACCAGAGATGGAAAAGCTAAGTGAGCGTATTGATCAGAGGCGATGAGTAGTTAAAGAAATGATATTCAGCAACTTTATTGAAGTCAGATTGGATGAGTAGGTAAAGAAATGATATTTAGTAACTCTATTGAAATCTGGTTCTTGGCTGGGGAAGTCACCAGAGATGCCGTGAATGAGTGAGCCGATTGACAAAGTGAGTAAGTAAAGAGCAGCAGTTTAAATGTTTTACTTTTTGGAATTTTGATAGTAATTTTTTCTGTTTGATTTTGTTTTAAATTTGGTGATGAATGGTTGGATCTGCAGATTTGAGTGGCTAAGTTTGTATAATTTGAGGGATTTTATCCAAATTTATTTCATCTAATTCGACCAAAAAACTCAAAAGGTATAACCTTAACCAACACTGATATTTAACAACTTTATTGAAATCTAATTGTTTGGTATTGAGAGAGTGAGTAATTAAATAACTGATATTTAACAACTTCATTGAAATCTGGTTGTTTGGTATTGAGACAGTGAGTAGGTAAAGAACTAATATTTAACAACTTCATTGAAAGTATTGAAACAGTGAGTACTTAAAAACTGATATTTAACAACTTCATTGAAATCTGGTTGTTTGGTAAAGAAGTGATAAGAGATAACATGGGTGAGTTGAAAAATGGAAAGGACAATAAATGGGTGTATTGATACAATAACTTATATCTAGTGAGTAGGTAAATAAATGATATTTAACAATTCTATTGAAATCTGGTTCAGTGAGTTTATTGAGAGAGTGAGTAGATAAAGAAGTTGGAAAATAGAAAGGACAATAAATGGGTGGGGTGATGTATGTATACCTATGTAGACTTTACCATGTCAAATCTTTGGGTGGAGGGGTCCATTGTATCACAAACAAGAAGGTCTTATACACCAATTTGATGTATGACTAGGGCTTGACTTTAAAAATAAATTATTATTATTATTATTATTATTATTATTATTATTATTATTATTGTATCTAGTGAAAATTTTAAACTTTTCTAAATTGGTTAATTTATTTAAAATAAACTAAATTTTCAATTTTATATCTAATCACTTATTATCACAATAATTTTTATTTTATTATATCAATTTGTTCAAATTGAAATATCATTTGTCAATTAAATTAAATTTAAAAAATTAAGCAATAATATTTTTTAAAATAGACGAGCTCAATATCTTATATACATTATTAAATTACTTAAAATTCCTTTAAACAATAATATTTGTTAAAAGAGGTTTGCTTCAATATCTTCTATCCACTTAGAAATGAGGTTGTTTAATGTTTTATAACTTTAGGTTTCACGGGATGTATTTAGTTTACAATTTTTTAAAATAAATTTAGTAAGAATTTTAAAAGGTAAAATAGAAGGTTATATAAAATTTAAAGTTTAATTTGTGAATCATGTCATATTTATTATAAGTGTTTTTTATCAATTTTATTTTATTTTATTTTTTACAAATTTTTTATGTAAATTTCTTAAATCCAATGTTAGGTATAGTTGTGAAAAAGTTATGGAAAACCAAATCAACTAGTACTTCAAAGAAAAGCAAATTATGTCTTGACTTAAAAATTTTAAAGAAAATACTAGGAAAAGAAAATTTGTGACATTGAATATAGTACAAATGAAATAAATTCAAGGAAAAACAATTACTACAAAAATAAAAATTATGGAAAAATTGAAAATTTCAAAGAAAATGATATAAAAAAATTAAGGAACCATCAAAAATAGATATGAGAAAATGATACAAGAGGAACCATCTCCTACAATGTCAAAGTCTTGCAATGGACCACTTCTACACATTTTTCAAGATTCACATGATTATACAAAAAGTCAACATGTATTATCATGCCAATTAACTATGTACAACAATAATATTGACAACACAAACTCGGTAGAGAAGAACATGAAGATTAACTGAGGTTTATATCATACCTAATTAAAAAGATAAATTACTTTCTTCAAAAGAAAAATTAAGTTATGCCTACTTTGGTTGTCTTTGGTTCGAGTGGTGGCTAATCTTTGTTGTGATTGTGGGAGACAACTTGTTCCATCCTAAACTTTGTTTTGTAAAACCCAAGTCTACTACCATTTCATTATGAAATCAAATCTAAAATCATCATACATTAAGACAATCATATTTAACAACTTTACTTAAATCTAATTCTTTGGTAAAATAGAAATAAAAGATATCATGAATGAACTGAAAAATGAAAAAGAAAATAAATAGAAGTACTATGCAACAATAACTTAAATATCCTATTCACAAATTTTAAACTTATCTAAACGAGCTAACTTATTCAAAACAAAGCAAATTTTCAACTTTATGTGTCACTTATTATTATAATAATATTTATAATAAAATAATTTAGATATCCTATTCACAAATTTTAAACTTATTGAGCTAACTTATTCAAAACAAAGGTTTTCAATTTTATATAGCACTTACTATAATAATAATATTTTTATTCTATTATAGTTGTCCTATTCACATTTTTAAACTTATTTTTTATTTTTAAACCTATCTTCTAATGCGGTTAATTTATTTAAAATAAATTAAATTTTCAACTTTATATCTAATCACTTTACATTTTTATTTTATTATATTAATTTGTTTAAATTGAAATATAATTTTTCAATTAAATTATTAAAAAAATAAGTTAAAGAATAATATTTATTAAAATTGGTTAGTTTAATATTTTATATATATTATTAAATTACTTGAAATTCCTTTAAACAATAATGTTTGTTAAAAGAGGTTTACTTCAATATCGTATATCCACTTAGAAATTAGAAATAAAGTTGTTTAATGTTTTATAACTTTAAGTTTAGAGGATGTATTTAGTTTACAACTTTTTGAAATAAATTTAGCAAGAATGTTAAAAAGCAATAAAAGCCTATACAAAATCTAAAGTTTAAAATGTGAATCAGGCCATATTTATTATAAGTTTTTTCACAATTTTTTTTTATTTTTTATGTAATAGTTAATGCCTTAAATCCAATGTCTAGTATAACTGTGAGAAAATTATGAAAAACCAAACCAACTAGTACCTTAGAGAAAATTATAGTCTAAGTTGAAAAATTTAAAAGAAACAATATAAAAAGGGAAATGGTGACATTGAATATAAGTACAAATGAAATAAATTCAAAGAAAAACAATTACTACAAAAATAAAAATTATGTAAAGAGTTGAAAAATTAAAAAAAAATAATATAAAAAATTTAAGGAAAAAATATGAGAAAATAATGTAAGAGGAGCCATTTCCTACAATGTCAAAGTCTTGCAATGGACCATCTCTAAGCAGTTTTCAAGAATCACATGATTATACAAAAAGTCAACAACATGTATTATCTATATCATGATACTAATTAACTATGCATAACAATAATATTGACAACACAAATGTTGTTCAGAGAAGAACATGAAGATTGATTGATTTTTATATCATACCTAATTACAAAGATAAATTATTTTCTTCAAAAGAAAAAATAAGTTATGCCTACTTTGGTTGTTTTTGGTTTGAGTGTGGGAGACAACTTGTTCCCCTAAACTGTGTTTTGCAAAACCCAAGTCTACCACCATTTCATTATGAAATCAAATCTAAAATCGTCCTATAATGGGAGAGTGAAATATGGCTCTTGACTGGGGGAAATCACCAAAGATGTTGTGATTGATTGAGCTTATTAAGACAGTGAGTACTTAAAGAATAGTTAGAAAATGAGAAGGACAATAAATGGGCGGGGTAGGGTATGTATACTTTCGTAGAATTTACCAGTCAGGGGCCCTTGTACCACAAACAAGAGGGTTTCATATACCAATTTGATGTATGGCTTAGCCTTGACCTTAAAAATAGATGATTATTATTATTATTAACTTATATCTACTCACATTTTTAAACTAATTTATTTAAAATAAATTAAATTTTCAACTTTATATCTAATCACTTATTATTACAATAATTTTTATTTTATTGTATTAATTTGTTCAATTTAAAATATAATTTGTCAATTAAATTAACAAAAAAAATAAAAATTAAGCAATAATATTTATTAAAATAGACTAGCTCAATATATTATTTACATTATTAAATTACTAAATTAACAAAAAAAATAAAAATTAAGAAATAATATTTATTAAAATAGACTAGCTCAATATATTATTTACATTATTAAATTACTTAAAATTCCTTTAAACAATAATATTTGTTAAAAGAGGTTTGTTTCAATATCTTATATCCACTTAGAAATTAGAAATAAGGTTGTTTAATGTTAGGTTTAGGGGTTGTATTTAGTTTACAACTTTTTAAATAAATTTAGCAAGAATGTTAAAAGGCAATATAAGCTTATACAAAATCTAAAGTTTAATTTGTGAATCAAATCATATTTATTATAAGTATTTTTCACCAATTTTTTTTATGTAATAGTAAATGTCTTAAATCCAATGTTCTTATAGTTGTGAGAAAGTTATGAAAAACCAAACCAACTAGTATTTCAAAAAAAATTATGGCTTGAGTTGAAATTTTTAAAAGAAATAATAGAAAAAGGAAAATGGTGACATTGAATGTAATTACAAATGAAAATAATTCAAGGAAAAACAATTACGACAAAAATAAAAATTATGGAGAAAGTTGAAAATTTCAAAAGAAATAATATAAAAAATTTAAGGAAAGAGTTACACCGATCAAAAATAGATATTAGAAAATGATGCAAGAGGAACAACCTCCTACAATGTCAAAGTCTTGCAATGGACCACCTCTACACATTTTTCGAGAATGATATGATTATACAAAAAGTCAACAACATGTATTATCTATATCAACAACATGTATTATCTATATCATGATGCTAATTAACTATGCACAACAATAATATTGACAACACAAATGTTCTCTACTTAGAGAAGAACATGAAGATTGACCGATGTTTATATCATACCTAATTAAAAAGAAAAATTACTTTGTTCAAAACAAAAACTAAGTTATTCTTATTTTGGTTGTTTTTAATTTTGGTTGTTTTTGGTTTGAGTGGTGGGTAATCTTTGTTGTGGAAGACAACTTGTTGCCTCATAAAGTTTGTTTTTTTAAACTCAAGTTTATGACCATTTCATTATGAAATCAAATCTAAAATCGTCCAATCATATTTAACAACTTTATTGAAATCTAATTCTTTGGTAAAGAAGTGATAAGAGATATCATGAATGAGTTGGAAAATGGAAAAATAAATAAATAGAGGTAGTGTGTGAAAATAACTTAGATAACCTATTCACAAATTTTAAACTTATCTAAACGAACTAACTTATTCAAAACAAAGCAATTTTTCAACTTTATATGGCACTTATTATTATAATAATATTTTTATTTTATTATAGTAATTTGTTCAATTTGAAATATAATTTGCCTAATGTTTTTTTTAAATAAGGTGTTAAATATTTTGTATCCATTATTATTAAATTATTTAAAATTCCTTTAAATAATGTTATCTTTTAACTAATGTTATTTGTTAAAAGTTATATCCAGTTAGAAATGAGGTTGTTTAATGTGTTATAATTTTTTTTTTCAATAGAAAATTTGTTCAATTATATTAGTAAATATAATTTGTTTACATCTTCTTGTCCATACCGGAAATCAAGAGAAAAGTTAAACTATCCATACATAATGAGTTATCTAAATGAACTAACTTATTCAAAACAAAGCAATTTTTCAACTTTATATGGCACTTATTATCATAATAATATTTTTATTTTATTATAGTAATTTGTTCAATTTGAAATATAATTTGCCTAATGTTTTTTTTTTTAAAAAGGTGTTAAATATTTTGTATCCATTATTATTAAATTATTTAAAATTCCTTTAAATAATGTTATCTTTTAACTAATGTTATTTGTTAAAAGTTATATCCACTTAGAAATGTGGTTGTTTAATGCATTATAATTTTTTTTTCAATAGAAAAATTGTTCAATTATATTAGTAAATATAATTTGTTTACATCTTCTTGTCCATACTGGAAATCAAGAGAAAAGTTAAACTATCCATACATAATGAGTTATAACTTAGGTTTAGTTGTTTATTACTTTATAATTTAGGTTTAGGGGATATATTTAGTTTACAACTTATTGAAATAAATTTAGCAAGAATGTTAGAGATGTAATTGAATTCTACACAAAATATAAAGTTTAACTTATGAATCATATGTTTTTCATCAATTTTAATTTATTATTCTTTTTTTATGTAATAGTAAATGTCTTAAGTCCAATGCAAGCATTATAGGCATTATAGGCTTGGGTATAGGTGTGAGAAACCAACTACTACTTTAACAAAATTTGTGGTGTGAATTGAAAAATTTAAAGGAAATAATAGAGAAAGGGAAATGGTGGTATTGAATATGGTTCAAATGTAAGAAATTCAAGGAAAATCAACTGCCACTTTAATAAAAATTATGGAGAGAGTTGAAAAATTCGAAGATAATAATATAAAAAAAATTAAGGAAACACTTGCATCGATCAGGAATAGATGTGAGAAAGTGATGAAAGAGGAACCATCCCCTACAATGTCAAATTCTTCTAATGGACCACATCTACACAGCTTTTAAGAATTACATGACTATACAAAAATTCAACAACATGTATGATCTATATCATTCAATGATACTAATTAACTACACACAACAATAATATTGACAAATTTAAAATTTATCTTTTAAAAGTACATCTATTCTAAGAATTCACTTAATTATCAAACCTCGTGTTCGTCTTGAACTTAGGAAACACAAATGTTGTATGCACACAGTTAAGAATATGAAGATTTACTAATGTTTATATCACAGCTAGTTAAAAAGATAAATTACCTTCTTCAAAAGAAAAACTAAGTTATCCAAATGAAAGTTGAATTAAAGTTCACCACTGTGGTTGTCCTTTGTTCAAATGGTGGCTAATCTTTGTTGTGGGAGACAACGTGTTCCCTCATAAACTCTATTTGGTGAAATGCAAGTCTATAACCATTTCATTGTGAAATCAAATATGAAATCGTCGTAATTGATATTTAACAACTTTACTGAAATTTGGTTGTTTGGTAAAGAATTGATAAGAGATATATTGGGTAAGTTGGGAAATGGAAAGGACAATAAATGGGAGTGACAATATCTTAGATAACTTATCTAATGACAATTTTAAACTTATCTAAATGGGATAATTTATCCAAAACAAAGTAAATTTTCAACTTTATTTATTATAATAATTTTTATTTTATTATAGTAATTTGTTCAATTTCAAATATAATTTTTCAATTAAATTATTTAAAGCTAATTCCAATTGAAAATTTCTATGGTCTATGCAATTGTTACAACATCTATTGAGGGGGTTCTTTACACCCAGACCTCATAACATGCAATATTATCTTATTTATGTTGGGATTCAATCCATCAAACAAAGATGGAATAACTAATGGCATTTAAAATTCCTTTAAGAAATAATATTTGTCAAGATAGGTGGGTTCAATATCTTGTATCCATTATGACTAGGGTTTGATTCTATTCATGAACTAGGGTTTCTACATATCTCATATCTCTTATGTGTTAGCGCAGTCTTCTACTCTAGGGGGCATGAATAGTTTATACCATGATGTCTAAAGGTGAGGGGGCATGAGCCCCCTTTATCACAATGTAGTTTCTAACAAACCAGTAGTAGTTAGTGGATCACAACCTCCTTTTGAACCATCACCGCAACCATGGAGTAAGGCCTACCATGCATAATTGAGCAAGGCAAAGGAAATGTAAGTTGAGTCTGAATCTTCCCATCCAAATGTGGATTGGGCATGAGAACCAGGTAAATGCACCCCTCAAGCTTCAACGACACCAAGGTATGTAGTTAGTTCAAAAAAATTACATGAGGGATCATTCCCTTATTGGAAAATGTATGGGTCTATGGCCTTCAAAAACAGATCTAATCAAATGGATCAAAGCTTGGTGGAAACTCAGAGGCCATTTTGATCTTCAACTAGCATCTAAGGGTTTTTTCACTGCAATCTTCCACAATGTGGAAGATAAGGACTAAATCTTTGAGAACAGATCCTATTTATTTAACTCAACTCGACTCTATCTAAGATATTAGATGGAACGCTTCAACCAGGAAAATGAATATTTCTCCTATCATCATGTATGGATCATGCGTTTCTCACTCCCACTAGAATTATGATTTGGAGAAATCCTAGTTGGGATAGGAAACATCCTGGAGATCTTTGTAAAGTCAACTGAAGTAATGCGTCAACATCGCTACACCTCCTATGCTCGGATCTATGTCTACATGAACATTTCCAAGCCCCTTCTGAGTTCCATATGCTTATAATACCAATATGAGGAATGGATCCAGACCATAGACTATGAGCATATGCCTTTTATATGTAGGAAATGTCATGATCATGCCCATTTATTCAGATATTGTCCACTTAATTCCCCTCCAAGTTCTATGGCTGCAAATTCTGAAAAGCCTAAAGATGGCTTCACCCAAGTCCAAGGAGAATGACAAAAAAACTAGAAAAATTCAACCCTACACCATCTAAGGCTCTGTCAACTAGCAATTCTTTTGAGATATTCTAAACTAGATCATGGATTCTCATGATCTAGAAGGGGCCTCTCTGCATCTCGATCAGGAGAATATTTAAGGAAAATCCAAAGTAATCTAAGAGCCAATGCTGGAGAAAATTACCCCCACCCTAGTTGCAGATCCCCTGGATCAAGATCAAGTCACAAATAACCGGGGTGACATGGAGATAGAGTTGGATGAGAAGGAACTAGTAGAGATCGATCTGGTGAGTCTAGAGGAAGATTATCACAAGAAAGAATTGTTATCCATCACCCGTGAACAACTTCAACAAGTCCATAAAGTATACCTTAATTCCACCACTCGTTCCACCTCTACATCTAGAGTGGGGCTAGGTATCCATCTGGATCCTAGCAAAGAACCCCATAAATCATTGAAAGAAGAGAGAAGACGAGGAAAAAATTCCACCCAGTAGTTAATTTGGGAAATAGGAAGTTATATGGTTAATTTAGGTTAGATCCAGTTGTTACACCTCAATATTGCTCGCTTCGATAAGTGTCGTAAGTGTCGCATGTTCCTCTCAAACTGTCGCAAGTGTCACATGTCATTCACAAGTGTTGCAAACATCAAACAAATCATACTACCATAATGATGACACCAAGAAGACACTTAGAATATCTCAGACACTTGATTTGAAGGAGGGAGAATGATTAACTAAAGTCAAGGAACTCTTGCCACCTGAAAGGAGCTCTTTAACTAGGGTTTTGAAGGAGAGCGCTCCTCTACATCAGCCTTAGGAGCACTGGTGCTCCCCTATAAGGGCTTAGGGAGCATTATAATGACAAAATTCCCCTCTGAAGGAGTGTTATCCATCCTTAGAGCGTTGGCACTCCCCTTGAGCCTCCTAGGGAGTGCTATAGTGCCCTGATGCCCCTTTTGAGGGATCACTACCTAATCTAGGTAGTGGTTGGCCCATTGAGGAGAATAAGGGAAGGATCTTTCAAGTTTGGAAGGCAGTTGCATTTGAATTCTTGGTTCAATCAGAAGATCCTTGATCTAAGGAGGGAATTCCTCAACCTACCCTAAAGATACCTCAAGAGGTTAAGTCTCTCTTAACCTATATAAGCAGGCTCCATGATGGTGGAAAGGGGGGAAGAATTGCTAGCATGAAACCTATGATCTCATAGGAAACACACAGTCATCCAAAGGAGAGTGATCAGTGAAGATTCTATCATCCAGGTCGTGGATCTTTCGAGCAAGGGTTAGACAAAGGGGACTTGACGAAGCTATTGCATTCGCATCTACGATTGTAAGTACTGCTATCGTTATTCTCATTAATATGACATGCTTGGACCGTTTCTTTCTAGTTCGTGTCTGATCTTAAATGAACTTATCGTTGATAGATAGATTTGTTTTCAAGCTAATATCAATAGAGTAGGAAGTGGTCATACTTTGTTTGTCTACAGGGCCTGTCGAGGAGTGAAAGATTGGAGCTCAACTTGGAGCATGCAGGGACAAACATCGATAAAAAGGTACCTCTCTTATCCTTCCTTATCATGTATTAGTTTGTATAGATTTGAAAGGAAGTCAGTGTCCACGTTAATCACTTTATGTCTAGAGTTTAGGGTCTAGCTCTTTGAGGCAATCTACCTGTCTGCAGGGAGATTTTCCTACAACAGAAACTGGTGACTCCACTAGGGAGTCCTCAAATCGAAACTTTTTGTTTTGATTTCTCCTCATAGATCTTGTCTTACCCATTGATTGTTTCAAACTTGGTTCACCCCTTTTTGACAGATTTCGTGAGATGATTGACTCCCTACCCCATTGCACTCAGCTTGATTGACGAGACTAGACTGCAATTTTTTGGATTTTTTGTCATTTTAGGAGTTTTTTGAAACTGGTACCCCTGTACTTGTGTTGACAGAGAGCCAGCACTCCATGAGTGCCTTACACAGAGTGCTATAATGCTCCATGTCCTTGACAACAGAGCGCCATCCCTCTTTTGGTCAAAAAACTTTCTAGAATTGCTTCTTTCAGGGTTTTACCTCTGTGTTTCACTTGTTGAGCCTCCCTGTGAGTCATTCCTTCTTCCTTTGCAACTTTGACATCTTTCTTTTTGAAGAACAAACATCTTGTTGTTTATATTTTGTGGTTTTCTTCATTATTATTTGAGTTTTTCTGTTGTTTGGAGTCTTGAAACCCATACATTGTCTTTCTCTCCTTTTTGACTGAGCGGGAAACTTTGGGGAAGGACATCGGAAGCCTACAGATCTTTTCATTTGATCTTAATTAAGGTCATTGTTCTTTGACATTTCTTTTGGTGTGAATTTTTTGATTTTTCTTTGATTTTTTCCTTTTTCTTTCGCTTCTTGTTTTGATCACAATGAGAGGGTCTATTGTTTGTACGAAACTTGCTTGTGGTGGTCTGATTTTCATTGAACCCAAAAAGATAATTAGCAAGATGAGCATTGTTTTAAATGAATCATTATTCGCATACAAATAATAAAGAGACATCTCCATGATTGATTTTGCATATTAGAAGGCATTTCAAAATTTTTTGCACCACATCGGATTTGATTGAAGAAAATTTATTTGAGGACATTCCTTATTAGTGTTGGTTAGTGAAAAGAACTCTCTCTCTCCCTCAGATAGATGTTCATGGAAAGGAAATGATTGCTTATCATATTTGATGCATTTTTTGGGACTGAGTCACAATTCCATCTATTTCACTTCCATGCACCCCTTTCGAGTAAAGAACAGCTATAAGATGAACACTCATTAAAATTTATCTAGAACATTTTCTTTTCTAGGATCCTCCACCAACAGTAGACTAGGCTTAGTACTTTGGATTAGGCTATGAGAATAACTCTCCAAAGTTTCCAAAACAAACATTAGCATCCTGAGTTACGGAGAGTCAAATCCAGTTGTTGTATAAGTCTGCCTGGGATCCCCCTCTCACATAGGAGTTATGCACGAGGTCACATTCAGGAGAGCTACAGAGATTATCCCTTCGTGGTTTGACTGATTGTAGTGGTCAGATTGTATTATGGGGATTGCTTAAAGGTAAATCCACAATTACTGCATGGAAGCCTTTTAGTTGATTTCGGGCTCAATACCCTGCCCATACATTCGAATCGAGCTATAAACTGTACCCGCCCAGGGGCTGACTGCGAATTGGTAACCTTAGTGGCCATAATCTTTAGGGACTTACACAAGGTGACAGTGAAGGTAAGTCTCACTATACCTGGAGCAGACATTGGTCAAACTCACTCGGGCTCCTTGGAGGGTAAATCAACAATTACTACATGGAAGCTTGCACCAAGGCGTAAGTCTGTTAAGAAGGTCACCATTGTAAATGTTCCACCATATCCCCACCCCTTCTTGACTTGATCACGTGACATTGGATTTCATCACCAACTAGTACGGTCATCGAGAGAAGGTCCTATTTTCTTGGTTGTGATTCTTAGATTCTATTAGCGTATGCTGTTTCTTTTCGATAGTTGGCCATAGATCTTTTCCGTCGACTCTTTTTCGCCAACATTGACCCTCCACGCCATTCGCAGAGGCTATAGGGACTTCCTCCAGAAAATATGGAAGGGAACACCCGTTTACCCCCTCATTCTACGGAGGAATATCCACAACAAAGTGAGGTTCAAGACACTATAACTTCCGAAGAAGAAGTTCCCACTCCTTTAGAGAATTTTCGAATTGTTTCAGAGTCTCCGGAAGCTTTTCACATTCTGGAGGGATACGAACAACGTGTTCTCCAACTCAATTCAGTTGGTGAGTTTGTCGTCGTGAATCCTTCTGACATTTCGACTGGGTCTCATTCAAACCCTTTAGCCAATGACCCCTTTTGGACCACAGACATTGTTCGAAGTCCACCACGCATGGTGTGGGACCTTTATGGAGTGGAGGTAGGTGTTGATGCACCTATCTCCTACACCGTACCTTTAAACCATTTTACCGGTACTACCGTTTTTATGGCCAGACCGTCCATTGGTCCCAACACATCGTCTGTTGGCCCGAGGTCTACTTTTCCTCTCCA
>CBVK0101701215.1:0-22642 GCA_900067695.1 Picea abies | reverse complement strand
GATACATCTATCCACATAATTAGGACAAACATAACCCCACAAAGTCATCCTCGTGAATGTCTTAAGCCTTATTACATAATTAGGACAAACATAACCCCACAAAGTCAGCCTCATGAATGTCTTAGGCCTTATAACATTATCATAATACATCTATCCCCTAACTAACTCAAATATGGCCTCATTAATGTTTTAGGCCTTATTACATTATTAGGACACACCTAATCCCTTGTTAGCAGAAAGTTGCCCTTTACTAATATCTTAGGTCTTATTAGATAATTAGGAAGGTATAGAACAGAAACACATCCTGCTAAGCAGTCTGATGCATGTCTTCTCATGCAAGCCAGTTTGTTTTCAAGGATTGCCATGCATATTTTAAGCCCAAAAGCAGTTACCGAGGTTTTGTTATGTGTTTATAAGTGCCCGACGATATGTTATATAAGTTGAGCTGCAGTTTTACTATCCAACAACTGTTACATAGACCTGAACACCATTTTTAGGATACTTCAACATTATCTGAGCTACCAATCCCTTTCCATCTCGCTGGCCAACATTATGTACTTTGGGGAAGGTTTTGGTTTGTTCACAAGTGGTTATCTGATATATCCGATCTGGGATTTGCATTGTAGACCTGCTATTTGCCTCCAGTGTCATTTCTCCACAATGGGGTGCCCATTTCCTTGATATTTTATAGGGATATACAGGTGAATATCCTTGTAATAGATAGACTCATGTATGTATTGTAAATCATTGATTCAAATTTCAGTGTTATTTAATATTTGATGAATAGGTTTTAACAAGGATGATATTTTTTTGATAAAGATGCTTCCTATTATCATCGTATGGCGAACATGCCCTTTCCCAATCTTGGAGTATTACAATGGAATGTAGCCCACTTACAACATTCTATTCTAGAAAGATCCTTTTCACTGAGAAACTGTGGGTGGAGGTATCTATTCTGCTGAAATTGCCCAAGACTTGCACCTGGCACCAACTGCATGAAATGGTCTGCTTGCATGGGTGAAATGGCTCACAAGGGGTGAAATGTGTCCTTGGGGGATTTAACCTTGTGGAGGGTATGAAACAACCCCATTTTACCACATAACCTAGACCCAGTTGATTAATGAGCATAGATTAATAATTTAATTGTAATAAATTGGAAATTAGCATTTTTTTGAATTATATATATATATATATATCTGTATTTGAAAGCGTATATTTTTCTTCATCCACTGCTGCACCACCACAATTCCTAAATCTAGGCCCTGAGTTGCACCCCACTGTCTAGTGCACCTGATTTAGAATATTTTTGGGTCATGGATGTTCCAATGTTAAATAAGGATTACTTGCAGAGGCTCCTGTTGTTCTAAATTTATGTATAATCTTAATCAATCCCTCTTAGGTACCTGATATTGTATTTTTTTTTTTAAATACCTACAAGATAGTCGCTATTGCGACATCTTGGAGTGTCGCTCCCATAGCAACCATGTCGGAGATGATACCTCTTAACGTCGCTCTTTCCACATTCTAGACGCCTCTCTTGCCACCTTCAAGATGTCGGTCTTGCCACATTCAAGATGTCTCTATTGCCATGTCTAAGACATCTCTCTTGACACATTCCTGACGTCTCTCTTCCCATGTTCTATATGTCTCTCTTGCCACGTTCAAGACGTTGGTCTTGCCACGTTCAAGATGTCCCTCTTGCCATGTTTAAGATGTCTCTCTTGCCACATTCAAGACGTCGATCTTGCCACGTTCCAGGTGTCTCTATTGCCACATTTTAGACGTCTCTCTTGCCACGTTCAAGACGTCAGTCTTGCCACGTTTAAGACGTCGGTCTTGCCACATTCCAGATGTCTCTATTGCCATGTTTCAGATGTCTCTCTTGCCACGTTCAAGACGTCGCAATAACGATGAAATCTATGTCATCGGAAAAGAGACGTCATGTGAAACGACGTTTAAGGGGGTCCATTGTTTGTTGTTCTCTCGACAATATAAAGTGGCAATTGCATCGAATGCGTCGTCGGAATTTGACCCAAATGTACTAGTGTCTTCTCTTTGATGCAAACCCCTCTGTCATGTCTATGCCTCCTGCTGGGGTCTCAACATCCATCTGGTGGGCTCTTCAGCCCCATTGAGGTCCGAGTTGATCATCTCCCCATGTGTACTTGTCCAACATGGTACCTGTCTATCGGGCATGATCCTGCACATCAACAGCTACGCCCTCCATGGGCTCATAAGTCACAAGGATCATTGCAATGTCAATCACATCTCATTATCAATATTATTAAACATGTGCATAAAACCCTTATTACCCCAGTTTAAAAGCTCAAAGACATTATACAAGCCTGCAATCCAAGTCTGGGGAAAGTGACAGGGCATCCTATTGGGCTAGTGTCCACTGGAGAAGGAAAGTTCCCAGAAAAGACTAAATCTAAGCCATGTAAGTGGGTGATGTGGATAAGGGATGTCCTGACAATGGGCGTAGTGAAAGCAAGGGAATGCAAAGCTTTACCTGTGGGTGCCTTTGTAGAAGGCAAGCTGCACCTGTCCTGGATGCAATTGTTTCCAAGCCCATTCATGCCTTTTATTATTTATTCTTATTGCTTTTTCTTCAAGAAGCTAATCAGGGGACACTGCCCTGGTGTGGTGATAGTGTTACCCACAAGTACTTTCACAGAAATGAGAAGGTTGGCTTGTGATGAGACCCCCTTTCTCTTGGTCATGCAACCAAGAGTCACTACCCTGTCGTGGTAACCAGATGCTAGTAGAGTCATACTGCTAGGTACCCATGGACCTAATAGGCTGGCTCGTGATGAGACCCCCTATCCTCTGACTAAGTCTTGCTTTATTATTTTTATGGGTCCCCCTTGTTTCTTGCTGAGAATCCTTTTACTGCTTTCTCGGGGATCCTTGGACGAAGCATCTCAAGGTTTTATTTTTAGGCTTTTATCTTTTGCCAGCTTGCTTTTACCTTCTGGGCCTTTACCCCCTACTTCCCACAAGGTAAGGTGCAACCCTCAAATGATTGGCCAACCCAATGCCTGGACAAATGCAATGGGGTAGATGAGTGGAAAGCAAGATGAAAAAGTGGTAATATGAAATGAGTGGATGATGGCTTTTTAGAAATCCCCCCAATGGAAAACCAAAACCTACGGGCACAGGCTTGCTAGGGCATCCTGTCATCCCCCCCAGACATGGTCAAGTGGACAAGTATAAGATCCAAGCATTCGTTATAAATAAAAGGAATTAAATGCACATATTCAAAGGTTTTGAGGATCAGAGTGACACATACCATGATACCCAGACTCATTACCTCATGGAGCAAGAACCATCTCTGACACAAGACCAAGCTGATGGTGATGGATGATGTTGCTGCTGGCAAAGTAGAGGCACTGAAAGGGAGAAAAGGTGGGCCCTCCAAGGCCATGCCTAAGTTGATCTGGCTCTCAGTACTCCATGTCTAGGACTTGCAGGCCTTGAGACATAATCTCCTAGTTATCCCTAGAATTGGGGATAACATGACCTAACCATGATCCATGCAGACCCATTACATTATTATCCCACGCAGCGGAGTAGAAATTCCAGTTACAAAAATACATGCTAAAGGCCAAAAATGCCTTGTAGAACCAAGAAGTCTCTGACTTAGTAGCATCTGATGATGCCAATATTCATGGTACATGGAGTTGACCCGCTAGTTGAATAGGTGGTCAACACACCCTTTATAGGATTCCTAAAGGATAAACAAGGATAGATCAACTAACTAAGAAAACAAATTAGATCTAAATACTTTGTTGAAATAATTAACTCTTGCATGCAGTGGAAAAGATGAGAAAAACATTCACACAATACATAATAATTTTTCTGCTCATGAAACCCTTCCCCCTTGTTTTCCATGTATGTTGCATTGCAGGTTGTACGACAACCTGAATGACCCAACCGTATGTTGTATGAACTTGCCGTGAATCACACGACCTTGTTGTGGGTTGTATGGTGATGTTCGTGGGTTGTGTGACCCTTGTGGCACCCCCTTGGTGGTTGTATGACCTTAGCCACGAGTTGTGTGACCTCCATGGATGCTCGTATGGCTCTCCAAAAACAATTCTAGCCTCCACCCTGCTGGTACGACCTATTGAAATCTTCCTAGCTGCAATATTTCTCCTTTGAATTGAGCAAATAGTCCTTCTTCCTCCTCCATGAGTCACTGACTCCAATAGATGTTACTCGTGTGATGTGTCTCCTCCTCTCACCTTGGTTTCCTTTCATAATCTTGAGTTGAGCCAAAACCCTAACCTCCAAAGTGATCAATTGTTGAGATTAAATCTCACCTCATTTGAGATCAATGGCCAAGATTCATTTAATTAATTAAATTCACTAATGCCAAAAACTTAGGCATTTCATTTAATTAATCTCCATTAATTATAAAATGACAGTCACTTTAATAATTAAATTATTAAAGTAAATTTCCAAAGTTCTGAGAGGTATTACTGACAAGCTTCACATGTTAGACACAAACCAATGTGGAGATACCCGCCGAGCGACAAAATTCAACACAAGAGCCAAAAAAGCTAGAAAAAAAAGCCAAGCCAAAAACTCCCTGGAGAGATGTATCAGAGGAGGGTACAAGGGAAGTGGAGGAGGCTGCAACCTCTCTATATTTGTTACCTAAAGGGAAGAAAACATTGCTTTGCAAATCCAACACCTTTGTATATGTATCTCTCTTAGCATTTGAGGTCGAAGAGTAAAAACTCATGATAGAAAACTATCTAGAAGTGTCGTTTCACAGTGTGTCTCTCCATCTCAAGGGAGTGCTTATTGTTGTTGGTTGGGGGTGGAGTTTTTCCTGCTTGAAGGGCGAGTCTTGTCCTAGGATCTGAATCATTAACTCCACATAGATCTTGTTGGTGGGGGGTAGGAGGCCCCTTGAGATCTCTTAGATCTGGACTTTGTTGGAATGGTGATGTTGTTTGTCTACCCATTGGTGCCCCTGTCTACTGTGAGCACTGGAAAAAGAGATGTAATTGTTTGATTTGACTCATAGTGTCGCCTAAGCATGGAAGATTAGAGATCTTGTGCCTCCCTCATAAATAAGTTGAAGCATCGATGATCTGAGTAATGGAAAAATATGGAGAGAGAGTTTTGAGACTCCTTGGAGTGGTAGGGCCTTTACTTGAAGCTTAAGTGAACCAACTTGAAATTGGTCCAAAGGGATCTTAAGTGCATGCATCTGGTCTTTTATCATGAAGGGGGGTGAAACAATGAGGCTATCTCTCAATGTCAAGAAGTGCTCTTAATAGAAATCCATCTTGGGCTTTAATCCCCTTGGTTCGTTGATTCAACTGACCTAGACATATTGCTTGTACGTGTTGTCTATGATAGTTATGTTCATCTCTTGCTTATTTGGCAAGAGATGTATAGGGCCACTCAAAGAATAGTTGAAAGGAGGGAGTGGTCTATCAAGATTCTAGCTGAGCATAAAAGACTTGGAACCTTTGAAAACTATCAATCTTGGGACTATTTAAGGGGTTTGTTTGAGGCCAAAGCCTTGAAAGAATAGTAAGTAAGGCACAAATATCGGTCCTTGTTGGTTTTCCAATGAACAAAACACCATATATGATCTAGAAACAAGACTAGTTACAAAATGGTCTCGAGCCAAAAAGGGTGGGCTGCAAAATTCACTTGAATAACGGTGTGGGGAACTATCATCGTAATCTTGATGATATGGAGGAGCATGAAGGTATATACAATCTGCATCTTGAACTAGTATGAATCAAGTAGTCTAATTCCCCACACCTCATAACCATAAAGAACTGTGGGCCAAATGATAGATTCCATGAATCCATCTTGGATTATGTCTTGGAATTGGTTCTAGAAAAATTGTCGCTCAAGGAGAGTGAGGGGACTCATACCACTTATTGATTTGGGGTTGGAGTGCCTTCCTCAACCCAAACCTAGGCCCTAAAAGATAGACACCAAAGAAGGTATACACTACATTTGGAAGAACATAATCTGCATTTGATTTGCAAGAATTTGCGACCTTGTCATTCATAGAAAATGCCCCAATGCAAAGTTTAAGGATTTCATGTGAAGAATGGTTTGTGCTAAGAGGACTAGGATGTACTATCTTGAGGAGAAGCTAGATACTCCTTTTCGAAGCTCTCGTAACATCGAATGTTGACTAAGCCTTGATTGAAAAGTGAAACCTAAAGATGGGCTTTGTGAAATCTAAGTTGAGAGTAGTGTTTGCAGGGGGAGTTGTCCCCTGGATCTGTGAAATATCCCTAATCCAGCTGATCCGTATATGTACTGTTGAACTATGGTTTTTTCACTGAAGTCTGATACTCTGGGGGTTTCTGGCTGCGTTTGAGTTAATGTGTGGACATGCTTGGTGATTTTCGCATGTGTGTTTCATTCATTAAGTGTTTTAGCAGTATAAAATAATGCATGCGAGATAAGGACAACACAACCCACTGATATATATAATGAGGAAAAAGTAGGAAATATAATAATAACTGGAAGCAGATATAATAATTGTCAGTTAGATCTCATGGATCATCACTAGACTACAAATCAACTGATAAGAAATACCCGTGATCAGAAGAATGAATGATGGTCTGTGCATGCATGGATAGATCAACAAAAAGAAGTCTGGCACCTCACGGTAACTGCTGTACAATCCGGAAAACTCGCCCCATCGGAATGAGCTAGAAACTATCTCAAAAGATGCACCTTGGCCTCTAGACTGATCCTTATGACTGTCGGATTGAAGATCCGACCTTTGGAGCTATGGATCTCACCTCCTGGGGGTTTGCGCACCTCCTGGGCTCAAGGAGTGCACCCTAGTGATTCCACCAGCGGAATCTGATGGGTCAGAAGGGATTCCTCAGATTTTCCCTGGAATGTCCCCTAGAACCCCAAATGTGCTTCCTTTGGAGCTTTGCCCTAAATGACTATTTTCCTCTTTTCGAAATATTCCTCCATCGGAAACTGATGACAAATGGCTCAATAGGTGCACCTTGGCCAGCTCTCTAATGGGTCAGAAGGAATCGACCAAATCTGAACTGTCACAAGTGGTCGCACAAACCCTCTCTCAACACTTGCGCCCTCACTAGCTGAGCTGCGCAATCAATGAATTGAACATTGTAATGCATGGTGAAATACCTATATGGCATATCCAATAGGCTAGGGTGTGTCTCTTAACATTGAAACTGATCAATGGTGGTGGTTTCCTCCAGAAATCCACAAAACAACAAGGGGGTCGATTTCCTCCTCTGCAAATATCTCAACATCAAATCATAACATAATAATGAATTAGGCTGCTTTACCCTCCCTTTATATCTTCCCAAAACCCTATTTCGTTGTTGACCTTTTCCCTCCANNACTTTATTTTATTATTCCTTGATTAAATCACTTAATTAATTAATTAATTAACCATTTTACCTCTAAAAAGTGATTTATCCATCCTGATGGCTTCTTCGGCCACTGAAAGTCACTTCTCGTCATTTTATCCTTTAATTCTCTTCCTCCTGATTCTGATGAGCTATTACATGAAGAGGTTTCTCCAAGTAATATGCCCATTATGACCTTCTTAGTGAATTTAATTAAGATATGACCCATAATAACTCAAAATTATGGAAATCGTCGAAATGCAATGGAACCAAAGCCAAGCTGTGTAGAATGGATCATGATGATGAATGATGCAAGTCGGGCCCAATAAAACCCCTCAATATCTCTCGAACTCTTTGTCACCTCTATGTGGCTACTCTGGTAGGTATACCACTCTGTAATTTATAATGTCCCAAAAGGGGGACATTACAGTCCTCCCTGTCGAAATATTGCTTGTCCTCAAGAAATAACTAAATCCAACTACATATGATACCGGGGTCTCATATCCACCTATGTGACACAAGGTAAACTCCCCTTAAAATGTGGCCTCTCCAAGTGCTCACCACGCATGACACCCACATGCTCCTGATGAGTAGAATGATCAATGGCCAAAGAATCTTAATCAACTCCTCGAGCAACCACTCTACTTGAAACTCAACTCCATCAAATGTGGAACTACCAAGCACTCTAATCTCTGGATCCCATATTAGAATGTGAACTATAATGCCTCATGAAATATAGTCCTGTAACATATCAATACCATGAGTCTCCTGCAAATAACACATGGTCTCATCCCAAAATGAGTCTGTCCTCCAAGATCATACCAACCCCAACACGACCTCCACCAACTAAACATGTTGCTTCCATAGTGAGGTACTACAATACCTTAACGAATCACCAACAAGTGACGTGCTCCCCATAATACTGAAGCTCACTGGAAAGTCAAAGTGACTTCCCCCTGCAAAGATCCACTCATATCCATCAGTGGATGAAATTCCCAACCTTGTAATCCCAGGGTCCCATGCTAGCCTTTGACAACGACCATTACACGGACGCTGCACTACTATGATCATGACTGTATGCTCAAAATATACATATTGGATCCCCCACTCCTGGATCCTCATGTTGAAATACCTGTGAAAATGGGCCTTGCTGTCAAGAAGTTGAACTTGTAAAGGTATCTATGTTGAATCATCATCTACCCAACCACCTCCATACTCGATCATGAGTATCAATAATGAGAACCTGTCTCACCACATAGAACAATTCCCTGCAATCCCTATCAAAACCATCCAAGAGTGAAGTATGTTGCTCTCTAGCGCAACCTGGGCCATCATAAGATGAAACAACCCACTAACCAAATGGACTCCCGGATCCCATGGCAAAATTGGAAGTTCATCACTTCCAATCCTCACTAACTGCTCATGTGTCATACTGATAACTATTTGAAGTCCTCCATCCTCATCCCAATGAGAATTTGAATCTGTGTCACCCTATGAGATATCTGCTATCCCATGGCCTAATATTCTCACCATCATGCCCAAGGTCTCAATTGTCTATCTCTAATGATCCACCCCTATCCTGTTGTATGCAATAAAGACACTCCTGTCAGGGGTCTCGGCCTACCAACTCTCCATGTCCCCTGCCACCGTCTATCTCCCCCTATGTTGTTGTCAATGATGAAAGTATCGGGAAAAGCTAATAGAAACATCTGTAACGGACCGGAAAGTATCATATGCTTTGGTCAATCCTCAGGATTGAACCAAAAACTCATCCACTAGCACCCATGGTGAATAATCCTTTAAACTCCAACTATCAGATACAACAATAGATAACTCCACAAACTACTGGTCAATCACTCTCCCTCCATCATCACTCAGATAATTGCTGCTATTGTGAAGGTGATCTCCCAGAACTATGTGTTGCTGCAACAGAGAGGAATATCCATGCTCCACTAAGTGTGTCTCCTCCCTGCAATCCAATGCATCCCCATGAATCCCACTGTACATCTCTCTCATCATCATATGTCCAAGGTTTACTGCCAAGTCAACCCCTGTGTGGATATCAACCAATCCCGGAACACAAATGAAAGTGTCCTCGTAAATGCCCTTGGCTCTGGAATCCTCATGTGTATGTGTATGAACGATTGTATCAGAACTACCCATGAATGGTGGCCCTTGTGACACCCAAACATCCTCCAACAATGTAACTGAGGAACATATCTGTCTCTCTATTCAGATAGATATAATGGATCTCTGACTAGTCTCCTCAAGGAGCTCATCTAATCTAGACTCTAATTCATGAAGGGTTGTTTGTGTGCCTTCCAAGAATCTCCATGTTCTCACCAAATCATGAGTGAGTCGGTCCACCTCAACCTCCTGCTCCCTCAGTGCCTTGTCATACATCTCGCCAACCTCCAATAGGTAATCCCTATCCATCAACAACTACTGGTAGTCGAACCTCATCACAATCACTCTCTCCTTGAGTGTATGGAAGTCATCAATGACAAGTCCCCCATCTAAACTATCATGTACCATCGAAGACCTCCAAAAATACCCTGTCACCAATGCATGTGTATCATCAATGCATCTAGTGGCTGCCATGATCATGTCCTCACTGACTCTCAATTGTCCTGCCAAGTGTTGTGACTCCTAGTCACAATCCTGCTGAGGTGCTACCTCATGCCTCTCACTACTAGTGTCAACAACGGAATCCCCAACAACACATTCCTCAAAATATAAGGCACTGAACTACCCTCTATCCCCTGTACAACTGAGTCCTCATGTATACCACTACACGCCATCACCAACTGCGACACCCATCTAAGTCGCAATGTATCCTGTATGGGCAACTGTATCCTCTTATGCACTCATCCTACTAATATCATCTACGCCCGGATCCCATAGAGATGTGTCCAAACATGTGTTATGGTCATCCCGTCCAATAAGGAGTGAATCCTCATCACTATAGATCGATTCCAAGATTAAGTGTCCCCACAAGTTGTCGGTCTCCACAACCTGATCCATCAGTGGAATCTCCAAGAGTGGTGACTCACTCTCCTCATACTGATGGGTATGTGTAAGGTCAATTGATTGCAAGCCATACCTCTCCTCTTGGGTTTGCACATCCATATGTCCCTTGTGTACAATCCCCACACAAGGCTCCTCTACCATATCAAGAATGCCACTGATATCCTCATGTGTCATGGCTATCATACGTGACTGAGAAGATGAAAAATGTGGCTCGCTCATCATAGGAAGCTCATCATCCTCCATACATGACTTTTTGGAAGCCATGTCTACACCCACAGGTAGGTCATCCAACCTCCTAATTTCATCATGTCTAAGTGCCAACACATATGAATCCTCACAAGTGTCACCACTATGCTGAAGTGTTGAATCCTCAACATTGTTTGATGGGGAAGATGAAGGACATGCGCTATCATCTTGTCCATCCAACTTTCCCTCAAATGCGCAAGAGTCACTGGCCTCCGTCTTGGTCATCTAGTTGAGCTTGTAGTACATGTATATCTTTTGTACCCTAGCTCTGGCAGTGCATTTGGATGATCCGCCAAAAGAAGGTATGGTGAGTTTACCAACTTTCCAGATGAAATCCATGTTAAGCCCTTGTTGCTGCTATTTTCCTCCTCTTTGAGATTCTTTGGGATTGTTCCTGACCCTATGTCCATAGTACTCGACCAGTGTCATGTCATGAATGAAGTCATGACCCAACGTTGCATACTTCCTCTTGTACTCTGCAATGTCTTCCGCTTGAGTGGGCGACCTCTGTGCTAACGGTTGTTGTGCTGCTGTTAGGGGTGCCCTCTGAAAACTAGGGAACAATGGTTTGGGAATCCTAGTCGAAGATGTGTATGTGCGAGTAGGTGTCTGGGGTCTACTACCTACTCCTGAGTTCCCCTATGCTGCATGTGAGGCTTGTGTGCCCGGGGTGTCCACTATAGCTAATCTATCAACTAACTGTGCCAAAGACTACTTCATGGTCTGTTGATTGACAACCAAATTACCAAGTACTTGCATGAAGGATGCCTTTGGGTGCATGGGTGCCTTACCACTACCCTCTGGCCTCTCATCTCTGTCTCCCCACATCCTCTTTGCCTCACACTCTGCCATTCTCTTGGCTTCCTTGTGTGCTTCTTCCTCTTACTCAGAACCGAGAGGGAGAGGAGGAAAATCTGTATTCTTCAACCACATGTTCATGTTCCTCTGGGTCACCTACTGAACTCATCAACTTTAGTCACAGGCTGGTAGGACTAAAGCTCTGATACCATTGAAATATCCCTGATCCAGCTGATCCGTATATCTACTGTTGAACTATGGTTTTGCCACCGAAGTTTGATACTTTGGGGGTTTCTGGATGCATTTGAGTTAATGTGTGGATAGGCTTGGTGATTTTCGCATGTGTGTTTCATTCATTAAGTGTTTTAGAAATATAAAATAATGCATGCGAAATAAGCACAACACAATTCACTGATATATATAATGAGTAAAAAGAAGGAAATATAATAATAACTAGAAGCAGATGTAATAATTGTCAGTTAGATATCATGGATCGTCACTAGAGTACAAATCAACCGATAATAAATACCCGTGATCAGAAGAATGAATGTTGGTTTGTGCATGCATGGAAAGATCGATAAAAAGCAGTCTGGCAGCACACGATAACTGCTGTAGAATCCGAAAAACTCGCCCTGATGGTGATACCTGTCAGAATGAGCTGGAAACTGTCTCAAAAGATGCGCCTTGGCCTCTAGACTGATCTTGATGACTGTTGGATTGAAAATCCGACCTCTGGAGCTCCGGATCTCACCAGCTGGGGGTTTGTGCACCTCCTGGGCTCAAGGAGTGCACCCTAGTGATTCCACTGACGAAATATGACGATGTATAGCTCAAAATGATCATCCTGGTCTCCTCTGTAATGGGTCGAAAGAGATTCCTTAGATCTGCCCCAGAATGTCCCCTGGAACCCCAAATGTGCTTCCACTGGAGTTGTGCCCTAAATGACCATTTTCCACTTTTCGAAATATTCCACCATCGGAAACTGACACAGATGGCTCAATAGGTGCACCCTAGCTAGCTCACTAATGGGTCGGAAGGAATCGACCAAATCTGAAATGTCACAAGTGGGCCACACAAACCCTCTCTCAACACTTGCGCCCTCACTGGCTGAGCTACGCAATCACTGAACTGAACATCGTAATGCATGGTTAAATACCTAGATGGTATCTCCGATACACTAGGGTGTGTCTCTCAACACTGAAACAGATCAATGGTGGTGGTTTCCTCCAGAAATATACAAAACAACAAGGGGGTTTATTTCCTCCTCCTCTACAAATATCTCAACATCAAATCATAACATAATAATGAATTAGGTTGCTTTACCCTCCCTTTATAGCTTCCCAAAACCCTAATTCGTTGTTGACCTTTTCTCTCCAAGTGACTTTTACTTTATTTTATTCTTCCTTGATTAAATCACTTAATTAATTAATTAATTAACCATTTTACCTCTAAAAAGTTATTTATATATCTTGATGGCTTCTCCAGCCACTGAAAGTCACTTCTCATCATCTTATCTTGTAATTCTCTTCCTCCCGATTCCGATGAGCTATTACACTAAGAGGTTTCTCCAAGTAATATGCCCATTATGACCTTTCTAGTGAATTTAATTAAGATATGACCCATAATGCAACGAAACCAAAGCCAAGCTGTGCGGAATGGATCTTGATGATGAACAATGCAAGTTGGGCCCAATAAAACCCCTCAATATCTCCCAAATTCTCTGTCACCCCTATCTGGTTACTCTGGTAGGCATAACACTCTGTAATGTTATAATGTCTTGAAATGGGGACATTAAAACTTGGGCATTAGAGCTAGCATGGCATGATTTGAAGGCCACTTTGGAAAGAGGCTATTGTCTCACTAGTCTATTTTTCGCAAATCTATGGTTGGAGTATTTTCCATTCACTTGCCCCCCCTGTTGACTCAAATAGGTTGAAAAAAACACATCATCAATCTAGTGGATCTAGATCAAAGGGGGTCTTATAGGCATACTATTTGTGTTGATGATTGCAGCTTCATGAGACATTCTCTAGGTCGTTCTCCTCTAGATTGAGTTGAGATGATTTGTGAGAGATCCCATGTGATGGGTGTGTCACACTCCTATGGATTGAGTTGAGATGATGTGTGGTCTCTTGTCGTGTTCCTCTGGACTGAGTTGAGACAACTAGAGATGGTCTCCTGTCAGACTCCTATGGACCTAGTTGAGTCAACTTGAGATGGCTCTCCAAATGGTACTCCTATGGAATTAGTTGAGTTGATCTATTGAGAGTGATGTCCCTGTGGTTGAGCACAGGTGGACATGTCCCTAGTGGCTGAGCACTAAAGGATGTGTGGATCCCTTGCTATATTTTCTAAGAGTAATATTTTTTGTAACCCTAATTTGTGTTGTAAAGGGTACAAGTTGGACCCACCATGTAAAAGATAATTAATATTGTGTAATGATTAATTATATTATTCAGTTGAATAGGTCAGCCCTATTGTGCCAATAGACACATCCTTTTGATGTGCTAGGTCTTGTATAAATAGGAGTAGATTCCCATTGTGGATCTAACTCACTCACACACTTGTAACATTCTCTCAAGTTGAGTTGTATGACTGAATTGCACACTTCTCTTAGGCTCAAGTTTCTAGGTCAAGGAGCACCCTCTTATGTTCTCTAGGGTTCGTTGTGTGGGGGATCTTCTCTTGACTCTATAGCAAAGGATTGTTGGGTTTTTCCCTTGATTGAGAAGGGTTTTCCTAGGATAAACTCTTGTGTTCTTGTGCATGGTTATTCTTCTTGTGATCTTGGTTACTGCAGCACTTGTGTATGGTATTGTTGCATTGTTTATGGCTCAATTACATGCTAAATTAAAATAAACTACACGTGCATGAGCTAAGCATTAATATTCAACATGGTATCAGAGCAGAGTTCCCAAAGAGCCATTGACAAGCCAGCCGTCACCTTCTTGCTGCAACTGCAAAAATGACCCTCCTTTTGCTAGTTTCAATACCTTCCACTTGAATGTGGGGGCTAAATTTTGCATAGGAATGTACAACCTCCTTCAGCGCACCTCCAACAACTCTCATATTGCAAATCGAAGAATTTTTTTATTTTTGGCCCCTAGGGTTTCTAGGGTTTCTACTGAATTTCGTCCCCTAGGGTTTTTGCAGTGCATTGAAGGATTTTTGCAGCTCACCAGGGTTCTTCTGAATTTCCAAGGCTTATTGTTGGAATTCATAAGTCCAACGAAAGCTAAGGTTGCTAGCCTATCCTAGCCGTTAGGTTTCCTAGCCGATTCGTTAGGGTTTGTGAAGAATTTGCATATTATGAGGAACAAAACTTTGGTGGAAGATAGGCTTGATGGATCAAGCAACTTCAGCTCCTGGAAATCAAGACTACAAATCACCCTATAAGAGGATGACCTTTTGAGTTTGATATTAAAGACTCTACCAGAAACAACTACTGATGAAGAGAAGGATGATTGGAAGGCAGATGACGTCAAAGCAAGGAGGATAAGAATCTATTCAGTGAGAGATCATCTACTACCACATATTGCTACCTTGAAAACAACTTATGAAATGTATGATTCATTGAAGAGGATGTTTGAGAGCAACAACACAAACAAAGCTCTTACATTAAAGCACCGACTTCAAAGTATCAAGATGATGAATGATGACAACATTGCCACCTTCTTCATGAGGATCTTAGAGATCAAAGATCAACTAGGTGCCATTGGAGAAACCATAATAGCCTCCTCTAAATCAGCTTCAACAAGAAAAGTGTGATGCTTCCAAGGTGGAAAAGTGCATCTCAAATCGTGCCAACATCTTCCCCAAGTCAAAGGGTGGTCTAGCGAGTCCACATGTGTCAAGATAAAGCCACAAATGCAATCTCCATGGTGGACGTTCCATCAAATCAAACAACACATGCCTCAAAATATGCGTTCAAGGAGAGATAAAAAAATCTAGAACGTCTCATGGCATAAGAAACCAAATGCATGAATAAATACCCTCGAATTGATTTTGACTACCTTGGGAACCATGAATTACCTTGAGATCTGTGAAGCTACCTGGGGAACTATTAATGGTCTTGGCTTATCATAAAAAGTGAATACCTCGTTTATCCAAGGCTCAAAACTGATGAAAATCACTTAGGGTAGTGAAGAAATTCACTAGGATAACCCTATGCAAAAATAAGGGGTAAGATTTGGTTCCTACTTGGGGACATGCTCTTCTAGAGTGAATGAGAAACTCAAAATCTTGTCGTGTATATATGAAAGTGACCTCCATATGAGCTAATACACCAGACATACAAAAATTTGGTTGAAAGCAAAATACAAGCCATCATTTCAATGCTCAAGGGATCTTATTCAACCCTACACTATTGCTCAAAAGAGATTATTCCTTTCCTACCCTACCATAACATGTGCAAGGTGAGTTGCTAGGTGAAATCAATGAACAAATGGAGCCATCTCAGCACTTGAGTACTACTATGGCCCTTTCCTCTGTAATTAGTCATCATGCAAAATAGAGAAACATCAGATTCTGAGAGATGATATGTTGGAATCTCTGTCACTGTTGGGCTGAATATAAACTTGTGTACCTACAAATCGGTTGTGTCAGCAAATGGATATTACAATGTACATGATCTTCTACAACTCTTGTCTTCCCATTCCCAAAGAGGGTTGTTATAACTGTTGTGAAACCACACACTGTTTTTCAACAATCTCTGGCAATTTTCCTTTGCCGCTATCTATGAGTTCATGAGCTTGTTCAAATCCTTGTTGTTGAACATCCAATGTGAGAGTTGTCCGAGTTTTTGGCATGGGGGAGATGTCATAAATATCCCACATGTTCTGTCACACACCAACTACGACAACTAAATTTTTATTTTTTTTTGTCTTTTCTTCGAGGGACAGAATCCTTGAATTTCTATGGGGCCTAGCATAGACCATCCCTTCCCTTATCCTCCTCCAAGAAACAACAACCTAACCTTAGTGCAAGCACCTTTCGCAACTCGCGAGTTGGAGAGTCAAGGATCTTGACTCCTCTTTCTCCAAACGTTGATACCCGAGATGTGATACGGGTATGGCTCCCTCCTCACTAGCACCTGCTACATATAACCGTAGGCTAGGATAAACACTAGCATTACTCACAACTCGTGACTTTGCGAGTTGGAGTGTTGAGCCCTCGTGCTCCTCCTTTACGAATCCCCAAGACGCAAAAGGTCAATGTTACGTGGACTCTGCCAAAGCGACGCGTACACGCCACTTGTCTCCTCCTCTATACTCTGCTTACAAGCTGTGTCATTGTCGCTCGTCGCACGAGCCCTCAGCTCTCGGTGTTTCATGACCTTAGCGATCAAGGTGAAACTTATTTTCCCTTTGAAACCTTGAAACACGATAAGTCAACAATGGGTTGACTCTTTCTCAGGCGACATGTGTCCACCACCTGTCAACCATGCGGTCCCCACCTAACGGATGTGCCCTCCTTGATGGACAGCTACGATCAAATCACGACTTCGCACATTGCAAGTTCGAACAGTATGTTCTTTGACCTTCTTGCTCTACGAGTCAGCGAAATGATGAGCTCTCGCCACGCGTTCTCTACAATGGACGACTTGATTTCCTCTTCGAAGAGTTCAAGATTTCGTGACTCACACGTTGTAAGGTTCTTTCCTTTGAACCCTCGACTCCTGAAACACCGAAATCTTTCTCTATACAATCGACAGTCCAGACCACTCCTGGGTCAACGACCATGGTCATGTCATTATTTCGCGTGTCGTGAGTTGGTGTAGTCTTGCTCTTTGACCACTCCCAATTGCAAGTCAGCGAAATGCTGCTCGACTGCCATGCATCCCTCCTTTGGTTCTTCCATCAGTCGACACGTGTCCAACTTGATATCTGACGGTCTAAATTCTCATTAGGATTTTGTGTATCACGTGTTTGAAGGGATCTCTACCTCCATTTCCCCGAACATCAAAATCCTCCTTTGGGAATGAAGCGTTAAGGTTATCGCTACTTTTGTAGATCTGACAGTTGTCCGTCCTCGTCTCTGTATTCCTCCAATATCGACCGTTTTTCCTCTAGATCCTTCGCTGCTTCCAGTCCTTGAATAATTTCGGCCTCCTAAGGTTTCAAACCTTTGTCTCTTCCTCTGCAATCCACCTTGGTTTAAGGAACACTCTGCAAGTGTTATCCCTCCTGAGCTTCGTCAGCTATGAAGAACTTAATATCCTTGCGCTCTTCTTCTGGGCTTAACAGGTTTCATCCTCCAAGGGACTCAAAACGATTAGGAAGGTTTACATGCATACATGAAACTGTGTTCACGGTCGATGAACACACAGTTCGTGACTCGGGCTTATGCCACCACAAGACACAAGTATTTACGAGTATAAAACATATCCAAACCATATGATTTCTTACTAGCCTAATTATACAACCAAGCAGTGATAAAAGGAATATAGTATATCCATTAAGAAGTCATGCACAATTCTTGCAACATACACAGTATAGCCAATTCATACACAGTTACAGATAAATTACACAGGGCAGGAGATCACTTATCTATTACAGGTTGCCGCCAACCAACTAATTGTGGGTGTTCATCCTTCCACCTGACCATAGGCACAGAGGCATTCATTCTTAGCACTCTGACCACCCCCGTGCTAAGCCATGATATCGCCATGGAATTCTTACACTTCTCGAGGGTTCTTCCTCCATTTCCGCTTCTGCTCGGGTCCTATTCTCTGTAACCCAGAGCTTTCTCTCTCTCGGTTATGGCCTTAGCAAGGTTTCTCAGATGCTCCTCAGCATCAAGCTCACGGAATTTACTTCATGACTCGTTGGAGAGCTCTGGGCATCTCCCTTGTGAGCTTACACTCTCTTTTTGTCTGGTGTCTCCTCTCCCGTGTGTATCCCTCTTACCTTGGAAGGTTTACTGACCTATCCTGTTCCTTATGTCAGAAGGAAGCTCAGGTCTGTAGGTCCCTGTGGTACTTCGGGATAATAGGCCATGTTTCCATTCATGGGGGTGGTTGATAACTCAACCACCGGTCCTTTCTTCATTAACTGATTTCTCTCCTTGGGATCCGAAGGAGGTTGTCATCCTCATCAAGGGAAATTTGGGGTTATTTTTCATAATGAACCCTCTCTTATAGTTTTCACATTATTCCTCTAGTGATATCATGGCCAATACTTTCAAGGCTTCACCTCCACAGTCAGTTATTGACAACTCAAACAATAATACATTTACATTTTCCTCATGCATTAGCATGGAAATTCCTATTTTATGATTAATTACAAATTGGGGGAAATAGGGTGTTACAATTCCCTCCCCCTTAAAGGAACACCGTCCTCAGTGTTCTTTCTCAAAAAAACCTGTCACGCCTTTCTCATTCAGCCACTTCAGAAGTCTAGATCTTCATCCTCGGTCAGGTCCTCTTTTAGGATCTTAGTCTTCGTCATCTGCCTTCAATAATTTTTGGACAGCAAGCACATTAATCACAATTTTGTTCGAAAACATCTTACCGTTGTTCAAAATTCAAAAGGAAAATTTCATAATCTTAGCACAATACTTATCTATGCAGTTTGTGGATTTGTATCCACATGGTAGTTTTTTTATCCATGCTCATCGCTTTCCTTGATGTACCTGTCGGGTGCATGATTCCAATTCAATAGTTCACAAGAGCTATCATGATTTCATCTTCCTTTCCAAGGTTTTTCTGCATGGGAAACTACCCACTGTGTGCATGATCCCAATAGTTTACAAGAATTATTAAGGTCTCCTCTTCCTTGTGGTCACTCACCCTCTAGGCCCAGGCTCAGGCATCCCCTTCACTATTATACAGTCCCTTGGGTGATCCATATTGCCCTGCCAAGGTTTTCTCGCATAGGAAAATTTTAGAGACTCTATCGAGTCTTACAGTCGAGGCGTCCCTCAGACTTGCTCTGCCAAGGAATACCTCCAGCTTGTGTTACCTCAACACAATAATTTTCAGTCGATCATGGCTTATCACGGGGTTTTCATGGCTTAGTAGTAGCCATGTTCATCATCTTCAACTTTGACAACCCTCATCTGTCCTTTCTGGACATGTCTTTTCTTCTCACCTGTATCACAGGTATACAAAATTCATGAGACATCATTATAAATTCTAACTTTCAGAATTTTATTGCAAATCTATCACCCACAGATTTTATCTCACGATTTGTTTTCATATTTGTTCCGCACAGGAACCAGATTCATAATTATGGGACTTTCCTTCCCATAACGGTTTGGCTCAGCAGACAATTGGCCTTCCTTATGGGCTTACAATGCTGCCATATCCACGACCCCTTTGCTTCCTCCACTTTCAACTTCAATCGGCCAAACAACTTGTTAGCTTTTCCATGCATATACATTTTATTGCACCTTTACAACATCGTTACAACAATTTCATAATTGTGCATACTTAACAATTAAATTACTTTCTCAAAAAGGAAATACCATTCCTTGCAGTTTGGCTCAGCAGGCAATCGGTCTTCCTTATGGACTTACAAAACTGCCATATCCAAGACCCTTTCCTCCCTGCAATTTCATTCTTTACACAACCAAACAATTGTTAGTTTTTTCGTGTACATTACCTTTTTTGAAAATCAAGTATACTAACAGTCCAGGTCATTTCATCTATTCAAGGATTCAAAGCGAAAGGATACATCATCCCTTACCTATGCATCATTCCAGCCTACCAAATTTTGAAAATGTGACTTGGATATCAATTGATTTTAATGAATGCGCCAACATTTGTGGCCACATTCATACCCAATGCACCCATGCATTTATTTCAAGTTTGTCACACTTTATGATAGGTTCTTGGCCACGGTGTGTTGGAATTTAACCAACCTCTCCACCACATGGCCTATTCGTTTTCATTCATTCTTACAACAGGACCATGCTTCCTGCTATAGGCTGATCACGATCCCAAATTAGTACACATTAAACTTAAAAGTTTCGCATGAATGCACCCAAGCATCATGCATTCATTAATAACCAGGGTGCCAACACTCATGGCCACCCAAATTTGGTTTTCTCTAACACCTATACAATGTGAGTAGAAATGTTGGAAGGTCCTCCTTCCTCAATGGGAAATCCATTTTCTGTCCTTTATTCAAATATGCATTTCCTTGAAGTAATTCCATGCAACGTGCTATCTATGAGCACTTTTGTTTCCAATAGTTCCTTGATTGGTCTATGTGTTCATGAAATATCAGTTCATGAATTCTTTCGAGGGTTACAATCGATCTTTACTACCATAGGTTCATGCCTCCATCATTTAGGTTCTCCTTCTTGAATCATACCCTACTTGGGTATCCATGGCATACCACTGCCCTTTCAATTTCCATGCATAACATGAGACAATAAAATATTTCGGAAGGGGTTCTTACCAAATCCCTTCATACCTTGTGCCACATAGGCACGAATATCTTTATACTGGTTCTTGGCTGCTAGCACTCTCTTTCTGGTCCCTACCTCATCAACAGTACTTTAGCGGGATTTTCATAGTCCTGTCAACAATCTTTCGACCACAGCCTTCCCATGGTCACCCTCTACTTGAGGTTGTTCATTATTGGCAATTGTCTTCCTCAATAGCTCCAATTCCTTTCTATACATAGCATGCATCATCATAGTCACAATTATATTAGTTGTAATATTAAACCAAATGCATGTATCATAACATTCGAATTCATAAACATCTTCAAAATGTCCTAGCATATCTTCATGCACTTCATCATATTATCTTCAAATGTTTCCACAAGTGCAACACAAACAAATTTCGATTGCATCTTCAGCAATACAATCCTTATCACTATGTGTCAAAACCTTTTTACTTTCATTGGCATACCAACTTTCTCATCCAAGAGAAAACATAATACTCAGCGAGGAAAGAATTGGGGACTCTCCCCTTCTTCCAACTCTTTCTACACCACCAGGGCTAGAGTTCAGCCTAGTCGAGTTATCTCTAAGGCCTTATTGTATTTTCTTAATCACGGCCTTAACCAAGCCTTATCAGTTAAACGTACTCATTTATTTATTTAATCATACTCGGGGGGTTTACTTGCCTCTTACCAACTATACCAGTTTCCAAAACTATTGTTTTTCTAAGCAGCCCTGGGTTAGGCTCATCCTAACTCTTAGGATACTTCAGCATGCTTTAATAGCAAAATATTTTGCCCATAATGAATCATGAAATTGTGCATCTTGCACACTACCATTTGGTTATCAGAAGTGATCAATATTCCTTTATTAGTCTTCTTATTCATTACATGATATTTTTCAAAATGTAATCCAGGATTCTGGTGTATATATATAAGCTTGTGGCTTACTGCTTAATTTTTAGTAGTCATTAAGGTTGTGACTTCATTTTCCTGATAGAGTCTTCACACAGTTCCTCCACAAGGAACTCCTTCAACATGCAACTTCCTTATTGCATATCCATCACTATTTGTGATGGCCTCAGCCTTGAGTTAGCTTTAGCTGTCTACCAAATATTCCCTTAAGGAATATAAACATGCATCTTTGTCATGTACCTAATTACGTATTTTGGTTTTGTTAACTTACATCCATGATGTATTTAACCATATTCATAATCCTAAGCCTGCATGTAGCTGTCATAGGTATATTTCACAGCCCACATACATCTTTACTTTTAAGATCAGTCAACTCGAGATTGTTCACAATCCTTCTCATGTGATTCCCAAAGGCATAATCATTTGCCTCTTATTATGACAACATAACATCTTTGCTCATTTACCCTTCTATCTAATCATATTAGTATTCCCTGAGAAAAGGGAATACAGTCCCCTCAAGCTATTACCTGGAACAAAACTTTCATGACTCTTCAGAATAGGGTCAGCCATGCATCCATAGTGTTGTCATCCTTATACACACTTGCAAACGTGAGTTGAGTTCAGCTCACTCAGTGTGTCCTTGGAGGCACAATGCCTAGGTTCACATCCCATGCTGTCACTTTGACCAAAACCTCTTTCGTCTAGGCTCACTCCTAGGTCTACACTCTTTCCCTACACGACGCTCTTCCGATCCCCCCCAAGTATTCTATTAGATTTGGTCAAGGGTTTAATAGTTAGGATTTTCTTAAGATTTACAAATTTTATTAGCTTTCACCAAAGCCTCCTCCTCCTATTGCCAAATAACTGTTGGACGCT
>CBVK0101701214.1:0-10007 GCA_900067695.1 Picea abies | reverse complement strand
AGCTTTCACCAAAGCCTCCTCCTCCTATTGCCAAATAACTGTTGGACGCTCAAGATAGTATGGCAATGAGGCCAACCCTAGCAGAACTAGTCAACCCTGACAGTAAGAGTACTTCCCGGAGAGGACACACACCTGGTGTGCTACGGGACAGTCCCCTGCCACTACCCTCCGTTTTTTTCCTCAAACCCATTTTAGATGGTGGTCTAAGGTACCCTAAAGTAGTCTATTAAGTATATATAACAATTAGGTAGACTTTTAGGTGATTTAAAGAGTGTTTAGAAGGTTTTAAAGTACCTTTTAAGTGCAAATTAACGAGATGGCCGAAACTATTATTTGCTCAATGAGTGTGTTGCTTAAGATTAAACCAATGAATGAATCAACACATATAAAGAAAAATAAAAGTGAGATGGCTAAAAGAGATAAAGATTATCACATGCACATCAATAGAAGCTTGCTTAGAAACAATAGATAAATGGCAAGAACAACTTGCCTTTAAGAGATGAAGAAAATTCAAGTGTTTGCCAAATTAACCATTCAACACATTCAAAGCCCAAGACGTGGCTAGCAATAAATGTACACAATGAACCAATGAAGTATTTACTTTCTAAGCACTTTAAGATGTGTGAAGTATTAAGATTAATATATGTGCTTAAGAGAGAGATTATGAGCTTGAAAAGAAAACAAAGCAAGATCCAAATAGAAGATTTTAAGTGTGTTGCCCAATGGGATTAAGATGATGAGATAGATCTAGAACATAATCATCAAGAACATTAAACCATTAGATGACATCACATCATATCAAATGTAAAGCATTAACACTTATCCTTACCTCTTTGGGGTGTTCCTCTCCCAACTAGGTAGGTTATTAATTTATCTTATCTTAGTTAGATTAAGTTTTCTTAGATCTTAGTTATTAGGGCAAACAAATGAAAAATGAGCAAAGGAAAAGTAAACTAATAAGCAAACTAATCTACAAACTAATCAAGCAAACCCCATGTCAAGGTTGAGAAAGTGCCCACACCTTCTAAACCTTGTGGCCAATCTAAAGAAAACTCAAAAAAGAAAGAAAAGCTAGATCTAGCCTACGTCCTACCTACCCACAAGTTTAAAGAAGAGGGGAGGCCCTACCACTTCCCCTCTTACACTTTAAGCTCAAACAATCAAGCAAACAAAAGGAAAAGTGCACTTCTAGGCTAAAAAAAGACAAGAGGGGGTTAGAGATAGCTACCAAACTCCCCTAAGGGGTCTTGAAGTGTTTTGTGTGTCTCTTTGGGACAGAAAAGAGCCTCCAACTAGATCTGATATACCTGTAAAAAAAACAAGCTTTGCTTCCTAGGATGGCTACACACAACCAAATAATGTTAAGGAAACCCTTGTCCTTTTGGGACAAGAAATTTCCACAATACAAGATACAAAATTTTATATGATTTTGACCTATCTAAACCAAGATATGCTAGTCGAAAACGAGATGGATGTACAACAATATAAGAGAAAAGTAATATATATAGATAGTTGGAGTGTGAAGAAGCTTCAAGTGACCCTTCCCTTCTAGAAGGAGTTTCCAATGAAACTTTGGAGATGAACCTGCAATATCATTTCAAATCCAAGCATACAAAGGACAATACGTTGATGTAATGAAATTAAACTACACTTCAATTTAATTCAAACATCAAGATATATAGACCAATAGGCATACACTCTACCAAGCCTACTTAGATAACACTTTACCTAAGATCTAGTGTTGCAAGAAATAAGAAATAATACAAGAGCAATGTTACCTCCCATGCATAAGAACAATAAGCATATGCTTTACCCTTCTTGTTGTCCTCCAAAGCTTCCAAAATATTATTACCAAAGAAAGTGATCTTGGAGAGGAATACTCCAAAACCCTAGAGTAAGAATGATAATGAAATGAAATGAAATTACAAGAGAGAGAGAGAGAGGAAAATCAAGTAGCGTAACAATAGCTCAAGATATGGTGAGTTGGGGAGGAGAAAAGAGATATTTTTATACTTGGAGAGGCAAACCTACCTCTCTTGGATCTAAGCCAAGTGTCCACCACCAAGCAATAGAGTAGATCTCTAGGCTAGGGTGCACCTCCTAGGGTTTGCACAATAGATATAGGGTGTAGAAAAATAGAAAAATTAAGTAGATAGATCTAATGGCATGTAGGAAGTGTGGGATTCGTGCCAAGGTAAGTGAAGAGACTCAAATAATTTTTAAATAATTATTTGTGGAGTTTCTAGATGAGGGAGGGCACACCTCTTGGGATGAGAAGAAGGTGATGAGAGGTGAGAAATGAATGTAGGGTGTTGGGATCACACAAAGGCTCAAGGAGAGGTGTGGGATCCGTGATAGGGTGAGGTAAAGAGTCTCTCAAAATAAAAAACAAAAAAACGTAACTTTTATTGGAGAGACAAAAAGGAGGTCGTAACTCTCTTGGAGAGCGCTCCCCATGGTAAAAAATCAACCCAAATGTTAGTATGGGTGATGTGGAGTGAAAGGGATCACCAATATTGGTGAATACAAGGCTAAATGAAGTGAAATATTAAGAGAGGGGGCCACACCCAAGTCACAATTAAATTAAAAAAAAAAAAAGAACATCAATCCCCCTAGGGGGGCGCAAGTTTTGAGTGTGGAGGTGGGAAAAGGGGTTACACAAGGTTGAAAAGGGTCGGGAGGATAAGGTTATGCTTAGGGGGTCTCTCTCTAACCATCATTTCAACATTTCACATCATCTAACTCATTATTGCAATTTTACATTTTGCCATGTTTGGACTTTAGCAATTAAAATTGTTGTTTTAGATTGACTGACACTCTAGGTGGACTAACCCATGGCTAAAGTTGTCCGAACAAGCTGAAACTTGGTCCATGGATGTAGGGGGTGATATTCCATTTATTTTGAGCACAAATACCCCTATCAAAAGTCCAAGGATCCAGTTTTTACAATTATTGCTCAAAAACAATTAATTAATTAAATAATTAAACCTCAAAACTTAGGGAAATTTAATTAAAAATTAATTAATTAAAAAAAACTAACCTAGACTCGACGGAATTCCGCGAAACTTTCTATGTTGTGTTTTATGGTCATTTACAATGAATTCCCTATATAGTTACCAAAACATAATCCCACTAGAACGCCATTCACCAATTTGGAGGACATATGTAAAGTGTGAGGGAAAAACTCAGGGGAAATCAGTCAGGTTGAAAAGCCCAACTGATGACCTGAGGATAAAAAACCCTTGGTGAAAGGAACTCTCCCAGTGAACCAATCCCAAGGTAACTGACCTAGACATGACTCATGCAAACCTTTTACATTATTAACCCACGCAGGGGTGCGGAAATTCCAATTACAAAATTAAGTGTTGGGCCAAACATAGCCCTGTAGAACCAAAGGTATTCGAAAACATGGGCATTTGATGATGCATCTCTTCATGGCACATGAGTTGACCACTGGTGCTAAATGGGCGGTCAACGTCTAGCTTCACATGGGGACATGTGTTTGAACTTCTCGCTTGGAGACGGAGAGCATACGAGAATCCAACACCTACAAAACAGAGTGCTCATTGTAGTGCACACCGAAAACCAACATTAGAATACATTTATACACAATTAAATCAATGAATTCTATACAACATTTACATAATGAAATAACTAAAGTACAACATCATAATTTACAACAAATGAATCTATAATACAAAAAAAATTTCTAACTACATATTTACATAAAGAATGAAATAATACATAATTGAAATACAAGGAGAAGGATTAGAGATACATTACAGAGAGTGTCCATTCAGACACCATGTTTCCCCATCATCTGTAAAAGAGTTTGAGCTGCTGCCCATTCCTTGGAATGCTGATGGGATCACCATCCAAGTGGTCGAGATGAAAAGAATTCGGCCCTGCTATTTCTCTGATCAAGTATGGCCCTAGCCATAAGCTGTCAAACATGTCGTGCTTTCCTGGTTTCTCTCTGCCTTTATCCCATAATAAAATAGTATCACCCACAATGAAGTCCCTGTATCTGGTTGATCTTTCAAAAGATTTCTTAACTTTTATTTGATTCCTGCAATTCTGATCATAAGCCCCTTGTCTGGTTTCATCTAACTCAATGATCTGATTGACCCTGTTCTGAACTGCATCTTGCTCTGTAGAAGTTTCCTCAACTGACCCATAAGTAGGAAGTCTAAGATGCACTAACAACCTAGCCTCCAATCCATATACTAGCTCATACAAACTCTTTCCAGTAGCTTCTTTTTTTGTTATTCTATCGGCCCATAATGCATGCTTAATTTTACTATCCCAAGACTTCTTATTTTCACCGACTATTTTCTTTACAATGGTCATTAAGTTTTTATTACTTGATTCTGCCTGACCATTCCCTTGGGGATAGTAATCTGATGCATGTGATAAGATAATACCATATTTGAAACAAAATGCCGACATATCAGCAGAACAAAAGGCCTTGGCATTATCTGTGACTATCTTTGATGGGACCCCAAATCTAGTTATAATTTTGTCTTTAAGGAAATCCATCACCACCTTCTCAGTTGTTGTCTTCATAGGGATGGCTTCAACCCATTTTGTAAAGTAATCTATGGCTATAAGAACCTAAGAGAACCCATTACTTTAATTATTATTAAACTTCCCAATGAAGTCCAAACCCCACTGTTGAAAAGGTGCTTCAACCACCACTAGTTGCAAAGGGAGTGCTGCTAACTTCTGCTTTCCTGTGAAAAGCTGACATGGCTCACATTTCCAAACAAGATAATGTACATCTAAAAATATAGTGGGCCAATAATATCCTTCTCTAAGGATTTTGTGGGTAGTAGTTTTAGCAGCAAAGTGTCCTCCACAAAACCCTCCATGGAATTCATTCATTAGTTCCTTTGACTCAACACCATCCACACATCTAAGGATAATTCCATTAGGATTTTTCCATCCTAAACCATCTATAGTAAGGACATACTTAGAAGATTTTAACCTCAAAGCCCTTTTCTTGTGTCCTACTAGATGCCTTGGACAAGTTAGATTCTTAAGATAGAAAATGATGTCCATGTACCAATCCACTTGTTCAAGTTTTAGTAAGTTAGGATGCCATTCTTCATTATTGATTTGGTTAACCATATCCAAGGCTTGCTCATTACTTTCTGTCAACATTTTTGCCAAGCCTTGACCCTTGATCAATTTAGTTGTTTTAATCTCCAAATCATACTCTTGGATTTTAGCAATCCATCTACCCCTTGAGCCCAATCCTTCCACTTGAGATAACACATCTTTAACCGCGGAATTAGAAACATAACCAATCACCTTGGAATATCCGATGAAGACTCTGAAATGGTTGAGTGATTTGACTAAGGCATATGCTTGTTTCTTAAACATGGGATATTTCAATTCTTAATTTTGCAAGGCCCTACTCATATATGCAATAGGTTGATCATGGCCTTGGTCATTTTTCTGAAGCAACACACCAACAATTGTGTCTTCAGAGGCAAAAGAGAAGATCTAAAATTCCTTCTCATATTCTGGACTGATAAGAACCAGAGCTTCACATATGGCAGTCTTGATTTGTTCAAAAGCTCATTTACTTTCATCATTCCATTCAAATTTTACATCCTTCTTAAGTAGCTTATAGATAGGTTTCATAATCTCAGCATAGTTAGGAATGAACCTATGGACAAAATTAGTTTGTCCTAAAAAGGATTGAAGAAGCTTCTTTGTTGTTGGCAAAGGAACTTTACCAATGGCTTCCACCCTTTCAGGGTTTATTTTTACTCAATTATGATGTGGCCCAATAATTTTCCTTCAGTCACCCCAAAGACTAACTTAGTAGGATTCAGAGAGATTCCAAACTCTCGACATCTATCCAAAACTTGCCTAAGCTAGAAAATGTGAGTTTTACCATTCATAGAAAAAACTGTTAAATCATCTTGATATATTTCAATTAATTTACCGATCAATCCCCTGAAGGCATAATCCATAGCCTTTTGAAAAGTAGCTCCAAAATTTTATAAACCAAATGGCATTCTAAGATATTCAAAAGTACCCCATGGAGTAGTAAAAGTAGTCTTATGACTATCTTCTTCCTTTAATCTGATCTGATTATAACCTGAGAATCCATCAAGCATGGAAATCATTCTTGATCATGTAACTCTTTGAAGTAAAGTTTCCATCTTGGGAAGGGGATAGTTGTATTTTGTGCAAGAAGTGCTTAAGTTCCTAAAGTCAATGTAGATACGAATATTCCCCATCTTCTTCCTGGCAACACCCAAGTTTGAACACCAAGAAGAATGTCTAGTCTGTTGAATAATACCTGCGTCAAGCATTTTCTTTAGCTCCCTCTAGACTAGAGGAGCTAACTTTGGGTTTAATTGTCTTAACTTCTATCTAAAGGACTTAGTACCTTACTTAAGAGGAATCACATGTTGAATCACATCCTCCCTATAGACCTTGAGTTCATCATAACCAAAGGCTAAGACATCCATATATTCCTTTAATAATTTAACAATTTCATTCCTTTCATCTACAGGGGTAGTCTTGCCTACCTTTATCAATTTGGGTTCTTCACAAGTTCCGATATTTACCTCAAGGTAATCACACAATTTTTTCTCTGACACATTTTTCTTCTTGTGACCATCCTGCCTATCAAAATCCCTTTCTGAAGGAACCACTTTCCTAGGTGGTGCCTTTACCTCATCATCATTTCCTATATAATTACTACCTTCTTCTTTCATACTTATGTCTAAGTCTAAAAACTCATGAATGTGAAGTAAAAACTTAACCATTTGTTCGTCATCATCAAACACCTACCAATGATCCATGTTATTTGGAACAGAGGGCCTGGAAATAACCTCTACTGAAATATGTTCATCAATTAAGCTGTCTGGAAGCTGCAGTGTGGAAGCTGCTACTGCAACTTCATCGGCTTTCACATTCTGTTCTCTAGGAATTGCAATCAAGTCTATAGCATCTAAGTCATCAATTAGGTTCCAAATTGCATTCCTATACCCTTTTAATCTTTTAGACTTGCAAGCAAACTTATTCTTTAACTGTTGTATGACCAAGTCTAAATCACTTTTGATATTTAGACATTTGATTCCTTTATCTCTGCAAATCTCTAAACCAAGGATTAAAGCCTCATACTCAGCCACATTATTAGTTGCATCAAACTCCAATCTAAAAGAAAATTTCAACATTTCACCATTTGGAGACTGAAGCACAATTCCAGCACCCTTTCCTGCTCTAGAAAAGGCACCATCAAAGTTCAAGTACCAAACCTTGTCTAATTCACTATCTTTAATTGTTTCTTGCAAAGGCACAATGGAATTAGACAAGATGGCATAGTTACCAAGACCTTCATCAGTCTAGTTTAATTCATTTTTGGGCTTCTTGGGATCCTCAACATGATATTTCCTGTACGCTTCCCTATTCAATTTAAAAGTACCTCCATTAGGGGTATGGATAGTAGCATAAGATAAGTCCATTTGTAGACTACCACCCAAGTCTGCAGCCATTTTTATGTTTAATAACATTCCCCACACATCTATCACATCAATCACAACAATATCCATTTCAATCATAATGTCCGGAAAAGATGCTAAGTAAACTTGCAAACCTTTAATCAATCCATGCACTTCTATAGTTTGACTGTCCAAAGCACAAATGTTATGGTAAGGTATTGATATTCTTAAGTTCAATTGTTCCATCACATTCTTAGTAATAACATTTGAAGTAGCTCCTGAATCAAGCATGCTATTGTGTAAAACTTTGTCGTTCACAAGTAAGGAAAGGTAGAAAGACAAATTCTTCTCTTTCTTCCTATCCCAATTCTGTAAAATTACTGTGCATCCTTGTAGGCCGAGGCTACTTGTTTTTCAAAAAGACTCACAGATGGCTCATCAATGGCTTTTAGCAACTTCTCCTTTTGTGAAGGAATCTTAATGAGATCTGATACTGGCACCAACATCTTCACACTATTCAACCATCCACCTAAGTCTATATTCAAATCTGCATTAACTGGCACCTTAGACTTAGGAGGAGATACCTTAGGAGGACTGGTTTGACCTTTTTCTTGACTTTTGTTTTCCTTCCTATGATATGTAATGCCTCTAAAATGAACCATTTCTGCAACTTGATGAGGGGTGGGCTTGGGCCCATACTTTTTTGTAGCTTTATCAACAACTCCACTCATAAATTTACCATAGCTCCCATAATCAGTAACATCCAAACAATCAAAGTGATTACCATAATACCTGTCATTACACATGTTTACTTGTTCATTTCCTTGGTCTTCATATTCATTATTGCACTCTTCAAGGAAGACAAGATAGGTAGACTCCTCATGAAACTCACCACAAGGTATACAATAAGGCATAGAGCGATGATCTACCAAGTTGGTGGTTTCAAAAGGATTAGGTGGTCGTTGATCATTCTAAGGAGGTCGTCTCTACCACTTATTATTTGGCTTATGTTATTGTCTATTATTTCCTTGTGACCTCTCTACTGTGATCAATCTGTTCTGCATAGCATTAATTTGGTTGTCACTCTTCATGTCCAACTGCTTAATTAATTCAGTCAATTCTTTAATTCCATCACTATATGATGTTTGACCCTCATCCCTCTTCTTCTTATCTTCATTAACTTTTGAAGAGGAACCTCTATTAAAACTAGGAATGTTGGACTTCCTATCTTCAAGCATGATCTTTTCAATCCTTACTACCATTTCTTGTGCTTCCGGCAAAGTCTGAGGATTCTTATCCCTCAAGGCATACCTCATCTCTCCTTCAAATGCCTCAATATAATACATTAATATTGCAGTAGCAGGGGGATTGACATCTTGATGAAGATTCTTTACCAAGTTACTAAACTTTTCATTGAACTCTACCACTGTTTCATTTTCTTTCTTAAGGCTGGTGGCGAGTGCACCCAACTGAAAATGATGTTCTTTCTGATCACCCCATCTCTTTCTAAATTCATCAATTAACAATTTGAGGGTGCCAAACTTGTTGGCCAGGAAATCTTCAAACCAATCAACAACATTTCCCTCCAAAGAATACACAAACAAGGTCATCTTCACATCTTCCTCACTGTGCCCTCTACAATAATTATCTATACACTGACGAAAACATGAGATGTGGGCCTGGGCACTAACAACATTATTCCCGTGGAAGATAGGCAATTTATCAATGGCTTTCTCGGGAACATCGTGAGGAGCACCTTGGATAGTTGCAAATTTCAAGGGACTCAAAAACATGGCCATTAGTACGTCAGAGTTATTAGCAGGGATGATTTTAAGGATGGAAATTTATTTTAAAATGTAGAAACCTTGGCGAATCTTACTAATCCTTGATATGCCAACTATAAATGATTGACGATATTTTTGTAAAAATATTCAAATTTCTAAGGATTTTGTATAGTTTATAAAAAAAATTGGCGATTTTTAAGGTAAAATAATTTTATCCTATATAATTTGGGCGAATCATTTTTAAAATAACGAATCTCATTTTTGGAAAAACCATGGAAAATTAGCCCATGAGCGAAATTTAGCCCCTAAAATCATCCCTAGAACTTATCAGTTGTATTAACAGTTGGTTGATTATTAGTTTGGAACCGGTATTGGATATCGTTGAGTGCTTCCTCCCTGAGACTTTCAAGTAAACTCCTAGTAGCCAAGCGGTTTTCTCTCCTCTTGTAAACCTGTTCAGGCTCAGGAAAAGAGTAAAGCACTCCCCGAGGATTTCTCCTAGTAGTGTACTTGCAATATTTTTTCAATGGAGTCACCACTTAGATAGGAATCAAACAAAGCTAACCAATCTCAAATTCAAAGAATTTTTAAGGCCTAAAAGATTTTACAATTAATTCTTAAAAGTTAAGTTAAGTCGTAAAAACAAAGGATGAATAACTCAATCCACGACAATGGTGCCAAAGATGTTGCTGTCCTTATTTACACTTGCAAACGTGAGTTGAGTTCGGCTCACTCAGTGTGTCCTTGGAGGCACAATGCC
>CBVK0101701211.1:0-13608 GCA_900067695.1 Picea abies | reverse complement strand
ATACTTAATAATCAAGGGTCGTTACATTTTTTTCATCCTAATATACATTATGTAAAAAATGGATAATGCCCTCAAATTTGTTCTATGGTTTTAGATATTATTAAGGATCCTTTTTGGGGGTATTTTGTTGGATTAAAAGAATTTTGGCCTTTCAGCATTTGAACAATGATTCCATGCATCATTCAATTAAATTTGTGTCAATTATGTGTTAATTTTGGGATTTTTTCCTTGGAATATAAAGTTATTTCCAATGAATATTCAAAGTTTACTTTCGATGAAGTATAACAAAAGTGGTTTGATGAAGTATAATCATTCCAACCCTAAGATATCCATTTCTTCTTTATAGTTAAAAATATAAATTGTAATGCTTAATACATACATCAATAAGTATATAAATTTTAATATTTAATACACATATAAATAGGTATATCAAATGCATTTCTTTTAATAGAAATTCGACACTTCCTACACTTTATGAATCAATAAATATACACAGATATACTATTACAAAGGGATTGGTATACTTAGTTAAATATCAAATTACTGTAGTTGAAAGTTACGAGAGATGAGAGGAGACATTTAATAACAATACTATTACAAAGGGGTTGTATACTTAGTCAAATATCAAATTACTGGATACAAAGGGATTGGTAATGAAATTTAGAGATGTCAAGATTCTTAAAATCTGCACATTTTTATTGTTCTAACAGTAATTTTTATGAAATCCGTACATTTTTATTATTGAAACAATAATTTTTATCATTTGGATGGATTAATAAATCTGATTTTATTTTAAAATTACAATTTGTGATAAAAAAGTTTTTAGACCGAATGAATGGTCCTTATCATCTGTATGGATTCAAAAATCTTATTTTATTTAAGAATTACAATTTGTGATAAAAAAAAAATAGACTGAACGAATCATATAGTTTTATTGTTCAAATCATAGTTTCAATGAATTAATAATCGTATTTATCCTTGAATTACAATTTATACTAAGAAAAATTATGGTTTGTCGTTAATACAATTTTCACAGACCGATTCTTTCCAAATTTCATGATCGAGAAGCAAGATCGAATGAATGGTCGTTATACTATGCAGGGAATTTCTGCAAAAAAAAATCACGGGGTAGAAAACGAAAGATTGTCCTTAACCACTAAAGTCGTTGAAGTTCAGTTGATGGGCCATGGCTACCTCTACAACCCGGGGTTGAAGATTAATCCCAACTCAAAAGTGGAAAGATCTTTCTCAATACGCAAAGACTTTGGGTCTCGGAATTATTTAAACAACAACATTGTGGGTGGGCCAGAACATGGCTTAAAATTCTTTAATCTATCATGATAAATTACACAGTCTATCATTTTGATCCCTTAACATTAAATTTAACACTATTTATTTTTAATAATAGTTACATCAAATCCACCGCAATATAGATTGGTGAGACTATTTTTAATTTTAATGCTAGTAGTATAAAATCCACCTGGTTACCTTTTCTTTGTAGTGGTTGGGAGTTGGGACACTCATTTATGGAATTATCAAGAAAATTGGCCTCTATGGAAGATTTGTCCATGTCTATGTGTCAAAATCGAATGAAGAGACAAAACGCAAAGAGGACCTACTACAATAAATACAACAAAGACTATATTGGATGCATGGATATTGAACCAAACCCCCCCACCTCCCCCCCTGGCACTAGTGGGTGCAAATCCAGTAAAATTCTCGAGCATGTTCAATCATGACAACTACCTTGAAGACCTTGCTAAGAACTACCTCATTGATGACAACTTCACACACCCTTCAATCATGTTCATAGATATGGGTTTCTTGTCCACATAGAAATTGTGTAATGACACTCTAATTCAATATCTTGATTTTTATCATTCGACACAATCTCCATAAATCAATAAATAAAATTAAAACTAGTACTAATAAACTTCCATAAATCAAAAAATAAAAATAAAATTGTTTCTAATAAACTTAGACTTGACTTTCTTTAAAATACAAAATTACAAGTTGGAATGGTACCATGATTGTGAAAACCCAATATATATTATATATATTATGTAAAAAAATGGATAATGCCTTCAAATTTGTTCTTTGGTCTTTTTTGGAGTATTTTGTTGGATTAAAATTCTTTTGACCTTTTTACATTTGAAGAATTATTCTAGTTGTTTGATCGAGTATAATCTTTCCAGCAATAAGATATCCATTTCTTCTTCATAGTTAAAAATATAACTTTTAATGCTTAATACATAAGTATATAAATTTTAATACATATATCAATAAGAATATAAATCAATAAGTATATCAAATGCATTCCTTTTAATATAAATTCAACACTTCCTACACTTTATGAATTAATAAATATACACAAATATTAATACATTACAATCCAATTGATCTATTAGATAGTGTTTTCACATTGATAGGTGATTCCTCTCTTCTAGAGTGATTTAGATGTCTTTTTGCAACTAGCCCGGGATTTTGATTGTAAAACCTTTAATAATAAGATAGTTGAAAGTTAGGATGAGAGATGAGAGGAAACATTTAATAACAATACCAGGGATTGGTATAATTAGTCAAATATCAAATTACCGGATACAAAGGGATTTGTAATGAAATTCAGAGATCTCAAGATTCTTAAAATCAGTGTCAAATCACTGGATACAAAGGAGTTGACAATGAAATTTAGACATCTCAAGATTCTTAAAATCCGTACATTTTCATTTTTATTGTTCAAACAATAACTTTTATAAAATCCATACATTTGTATTGTTCAAACAATAATTTTTATCGTCTGGATGGATTAAAAAATCTCATTTTATTTTAAAATTACAATTTGTGATAAAAAAAAAAATTAACTGAATGAATGGCCATTATCATCTGAATGGATTCAAAAATCTTAATTCTGCAAAAAAATCACGGGTTAGAAAACGAAAGATTGTCCTTAACCACTAAAGTCGTTGAAGGTCAATTGATGGGCCATGGCTGCCTCTGTAACCCACTATTCTCCTGTTCCCCTCTCTCACAAGAAAACACTCGTTTTCCAAAACGACGCATAGAGCTCATTCCACTTCCCCTGCAGCCCACTATCTCTCTTCGCGTTATAAATAGCCTTTGTGTGTAACTATGGAACCGCAATTCTCCTCTTCCCGTTTCCACTTCGAACATCATGATGCCGTCTCGCTGTTTTTATTTTCCAGTCTCTTTGCTGCTGTTGTTTCTCTTCATCATTTCCTGTACTCACTCGTTTCATGATGATAGACAATCGCTCTTGGCGTTCAAGTCTCTCATCACCCGCAATCCTAATCAATCCATGGCCGATTGGAGTTCCGCCGTTCCCTTGTGCAACTGGACTGCGGTTACTTGCATCCACCGCCGTCCATTTGACAGAGTGATCGCGCTCAACCTCACAGCCATGGATCTCCAAGGCACCATTTCTCCTTCCCTGGCCAATTTGTCGTTTCTCCACTCACTCGACCTTTCCATGAATGCGCTCCACGGTCATATCCCGCCTCAATTGGGACGTCTCTTTCGTTTGAGAAGTCTTTCACTGCGTTTCAATCACTTGGAGGGAAGCATCCCCGTGGAGTTCGGTTCCCTTAAGCATTTGCAGTTCCTTTACTTGGGAGCAAACAGACTCACAGGTACCATCCCCTCTTTCATAGCAAACCTTTCAGACTTGATTGATTTAGAAATTGCAAGAAATAGTCTCAGTGGCACCATTCCACCACAGTTGGGTTTGCTCCCTAGTCTCGAAACTCTGACAATAAAAGGAAATGAATTGTCTGGCATTATTCCAGTTTCTTTGTCAAATATCTCCACTTTAGCTTGGTTGGATATTTCGGTTAACAAACTCTTTGGCACCATTCCACGAGAACTGGGTCTCCTCACCAATCTACAAATACTTCGTATCTCTGAAAATGAATTGTCAGGTTCCATTCCCACTTCTTTATCAAATATATCCTCTCTGACTTGGTTGGATATTTCCACAAACAAACTCACTAGCACCATTCCACAAGAATTGGGTCTGCTCAACAATCTGCAAACGCTTGCCTTACATATGAATGAATTGGTAGGCATCATTCCTGCTTCTTTGTCAAATATCTTTAACTTGAATGGGCTCTATTTATGGGAAAATCAACTAAGTGGAAACATACCAAATTCCATTGGAAATTGTTCCAAGCTCACGATATTATCTATTGGCGACAACAAGTTGAGTGGGAGTGTGCCAGTAGAGTTGGGTAACTTATCACTCCTTGAAAAGCTAGACTTGGGGTCTAACCAACTTGATAGTGGAAGCACTACAAACATGCCCTTTCTTGTATCTCTTATCAATTGTTCCCACCTACAAGCACTATATTTAAGCAACAATAAACTAAGTGGTGTTTTGCCCCCTGCGATAAGCCTACTTTCTACCAATTTGTCTTACTTGGTATTATCAAGTAATGCAATAGAAGGAAACATCCCTCCACATATCGGCAATCTTAGCAGCCTGATCTTTCTAAAATTAAATAGAAATCTTTTAAATGGCACTATACCACCATTAGGTAACCTTGAAAACATACAAGTATTGGATTTAGGAAATAATAGATTAGAAGGAAACATCCCCGATGATATTAAACAATTAAAACATCTTGGTCGCCTAGATATTAGTAGAAACATGCTTTCTGGAAAAATTCCCAATTCCTTGCACCATCTTGATCAACTACGAACCCTTTCTCTTCATCACAACTACTTCTCAGGTAAAATACCTACTAGTTTAGGAGATTGCAAAAATTTGGGATTGCTTGACTTGTCTCACAATAGACTTAGTGGAAGCATACCACCAGAAGTCACCACTCTTCCTTACTTGTTCTTTTATTTGGATTTTTCATGGAATTTGTTGGATGGCCACTTACCTCTAGAGATAGAGAAACTTGGAAATGCTTTAGCTATCGACATTTCTGCCAATCTATTAACCGGTGTCATTCCACCAACACTTGGAAATTGCATTGCACTCGAATCATTGAATCTATCTAACAATTCGTTAGAAGGTTCCATTCCAGATTCACTTGGATATCTACGAAATCTCATGGAGTTGGATCTCTCTTCTAACTCCTTATCAGGGACGATACCAGTTATTCTCAACAAGTTGACAGAGATTCTCTATTTGAATTTATCTTTTAACAATCTCAAAGGAGAAATATCAAAAGGAGAATTTTCTACAAATCAAACCATTATCATATCCTTAATTGGAAATCCAGGTCTCTGTGGGCCACAAGTATTTTCCTTACCAGCATGTCCAGCGCCAAGAAGTCGTTTTGATGTTCTAAGAAAAGTTGTATTGCCAATTGTTGGTGCCATTGGTTTTATTCTATGTTGTTTGCTTTTGGGATTTCTCTCAAGAGGGAATTTGCATATACAAAACTTTGATTTTCCACGAGTTATTTCCCATAAATCAGAGCATCAAAGTATATCATATCAAGAACTTTATAGAGCAACTAATGGATTTAGTGAAGCCAACTTGTTGGGGAAAGGTAATTTTGGATCAGTGTACAAAGGAATTTTGAGTGATGGCATGCTTGTCGCAGTGAAGGTTTTCAATTTGCAAAATGATCAGGTTGTGAAGAGTTTCAAAACAGAGTGTAACATCTTGAAAAATGTTCGACATCGAAATCTTGTGAGAATTATAACCTCATGTTCCAATCTCCACTTCAAAGGTTTAGTGTTCAAGTTTATGGATAATGGAAGCTTAGAGGAGCATTTGTACCCTGATAAAGATGACAAAAATGTTGAAGATGTGTGTGATTTGGGATTGAAAACACGACTGGACATTGCCATAGATGTAGCCCATGCCATGGAATATCTTCATCATGATTCTTTGGTACATGTAGTGCATTGTGATATAAAACCAAGCAATGTGTTGTTGGATGCAAACATGTTCGGCCTTGTCACAGATTTTGGGATTGCAAAATTAATTGGTGCAACCTCCAATGATTCACATACTTCGACACTTGCTCTGAAAGGATCCGTGGGCTACATTGCTCCAGGTATGAATATTTTAAAACATTATTTTTATTTGTATTTCCTTCACAACAATTTTATATGGATTTGTCGAGTAAATTTTGATCAAGTATGCCTTGAATGTAGAGTACGGATTGGGTGAGAGGTTCTCTACTCAAGGGGATGTTTATAGCTATGGAATTCTGTTATTGGAAATGCTTACTAGAAAAAGGCCAACTAGTGACATGTTTGAAAAAGATTTGAACTTGCATAAGTGGGTGAACTTAGCATTTCCAAATAGAGTGAAGGAGGTCATTGACAGTCGTCTCTTGAGGGAGATGGATGGAGATGAAATTGGAGAAAATGATGCATACAAATGCCTACTTTCTTTCCTACATGTTGGTTTGCTATGTTCAAAAGATTCACCTGAAGAACGTCCAACTATGAGAGATGTGTCAACTCTTTTGGAGAGTTTTAGAAATGATTTGGTGGAAAACCGTGTTTCTTAGAGGAGATGGAAACAAAGCATATCCTTTATGCTTGCCAATAGTAAATACACTACAACAAGGAAGAGTGCAGTGGCATCAAATGATCAAAGTTCTACATTTTAGCTTTTAAAGATTTCAATTGCAAAAGATTTATATTCTTCCAACTGCAAGTATTTATATTATTTTAGTAGTTAAAGCAATTTGATGTTAATATAATACTTGATATTTATATTATTTTAGTAGTTGAAGCAATTTGATGTTAATATAATACTTGAGCAATAGTTTTGAAATTGAAAACTAGATGCTTTTGTAACTCCATATTTTAATGAGATTGTAGAACTAGATATGTCTTAATGTGTTTAAATTGTTCATTCATTAATGAAGGAACTCACGTAAAGGTTGTACGGATTCATCTCATGAAAATTTATTTTGTTATTCTTTAGCATTTCCAAAATTGGTGGGAGCTGCCTATGAAAATATTGCTCTTTTAGGCATGTTTTCTATCAAAGCTTTCGCATGTTCCATTTAGTAGGGGTTCTTTAGTTGTCCTCACATTAAATTCCTGTATTTGTCCTTGCATGGAAATGAAGGATAAATGTTGTTGCTTTTCATTCCAATGCACATTGCATCCAAATGTTTAATGCTTCTATGTCAATTTGGGGCGCTTTCCATAAATTCTTTCCTCTTTAATCTCTATGCACATTCACTCAGGTTTGCATGCACTTGTGTTTGTATAGTCTGGTGTGAGCGAACCTCGCGTCATAACCATGACAAAGGAAAATAAATATACAATGAAAAAAGATTAAAACCATACCATAAAATTTCAGAGTATTCTCCTACTTAAAGGAGAAATTATTACTGTATTGTATAGGATTCACTCATAGTCATGATATCCACTTAATGTTGCTATGTTTTAACATTTACAGTGTCTGGGCTTACTGAAAATGGATTCTTCCAATTGTTTTTCTATATGTTTCAACAAGGGCCTGCCCATGGACCTCATCTTATTTTGAGATTCCTACAGATTGTAGTAGTTGATTTCCTTAAGATTTTATGATTGGGTTTGCTTCTTCAAATGATATGCAGATATTAAAGAAGAGTTTGATGTTGCCCTTTATTTATTTCTGATTCTTATATGCTACAGGGTGGGTTCTGTGTCTACATTTTGAAGAACTGAAAGACATCTCGTGTCAAAACCCCCATGACCTTTTTCACTATATTCAAGAATATGGGATTTCCGGAGTTATCACATCCCTTTACACATCTTACATATGCAACTTCATCTACCTGTGAATGATCTTTCTGATATAGAAATTTGTGTTGAAGGATGTAAAAAGACAGTTTTTTCTTAAATAAGACCATATCATTCCACCATTCATCTAGGACACAATCGGAACCTTTCTTTAACCATTTCCATATTGAAATAGATAACACCATCCACCATGGCATATACAAAAAACATTCTATCTATAGCAGACAGAAGTAAGAAGGAGATAACCATGGATTTTAGAAGGCATTTGGATTGTATTGAAGATGACAGAACATTGAATTAACAGTCAAGTTTTATAATAGAACTTATAATAACTTGTATGGTCTCAAAAGCATGATAACAGACTCAACTTTTGGTCTGATACTGAAGGAAATTTCCCCTTTAATCTTGCCCTTCATTTTCTTCAAACCAAATGAATTGACACAAAGTTGAAAGAGCCATAGTCCATGATAACTTAAACATGCTAATTACTGCATTCAAACGGTCCATTTCAGAGTGCCCAACATACCACTGTCCATGATAACTTACATTAATTACTTCATTCAAACTTAACCAGATATTTTGCATTTTAAACGTCCCAACATACAGAGGGTGTTCATTTGACAAGAGAATTGAGATCTGAATACCAAGAAAGATTGTTGCTTTTCTCTACCAGAAAAATCAGGAGTACCCACACACGTTTTAGTGGTTTCTCCAGAGAAATTGTCACAGACCTTGAGTTGGGTTCCCGTCATTTGACAGAAAAAACAGAGGAGCATAGGAGATCCGGACTTAGTATGATGATTTGGTGGTTTTGAGCATTTGGGTTTATACATTTGGCCCAAAGACAAAATTGGTCCATGGGTTTTCAGGAGCAGACAATGAATCTGTCAGTGAACTCGAAAAATACTGATTTTGAGTCTAGTACAGCTACATTTTTGAGTCATAACGTTCTCAGATTTTGCAGCTGGGTGTTAATAATCATGAATAGCAACAATTCATGTCATTGGATCGGCACTTCTTCAGGGGGAGCTGGAAGGATATTCGAGGATATGGTGGTATGCATAACTCGAGTTATGTTGCTGCTTGATTGGATTCTGAACCTTCTTCACCCCTTGACCTGTCCCTTCAACAGATCGATATTTTACATTGGAAAGCTTCAAGCGTTTATTGGTGAGGAGTTTAAAACTGGATTTGGGCAACGTTTAATTGAAATCTCAGTCACTGACCTCATGAAGGGAAAGCACAAAAACTTCAATGAAACAATGCAAAAAATGATTGATTTAGACTGTCCGCCCCCAAATACGCGACTTAGTTTTCTTAGACCCAAATACCAGGTCAACTAGGTTGTGCAATGAGAACTTAATTTTGCAGAATTTGTGTCTTCAATTCCAAATGTTTGCAGAATGTTTTCACATGCTCTTTGTTTCATAGTCAAAATTTCTATATTCACCTTAGATTAAACATTTTTCCCAAGGTACCTTATCTTGTCTTTGTGTGGTTATTGCTGTTTCTACTCTCAAAGGCATTTATATCAGTCTAAGTTCACCCCAGCAACTTTCTGGATAGAGTGCAAATGAAGGAGATCCATGTGGTCATTCCTGGAAAGGGGTTTCATGTTCTGGATCGTCAATTACATAAATGCAGTAAATTGCTCTTACCCTTCCTTCTGCTTCTACTGAATAGTTATTCTTGAAAGTAGCATGATTTATAAGAAAATTTCACCTTTTAAAATTTCACCTTTTATGTTTGCTGAATGTTACAGCAAGCTCTCGGGCTTAGGATTGTGAGTGACATTGTATTACCAGCTTTCAAGCCTTTCATCATTGACTATCTTGTAAGGACTGTATAGTGTTTTTCCTGAGAAAATATCTCCTCCCTTCTAGTAAGTAGAAAAACATATCTTTCTCTTTTCACCTCCTTTCTTGTAAGTAGGAAAACATATCTCTCTCCTTTTCCTTCTCTTCTAGTCAGTAGGAAAATATGTCTGTCTCTTACATACCAATTCCTTCTAGTAAGTAAATATACTATCTAAATTGATTGGGAGGTATTATTCAATGCTTGCTGTCAGGTGAAAGTATGATATAGGTAGTTGTAGGTAAACATTTAGGGAAACAATCCAGTAGTTGTAGGTAACACAGATCTTGATTGGATCTTATAATGGATTTTTTACTTCTAGTTCGTTTCAGCTAGCTGAGATTTTTCCTTTGATCGAGTGAACTTATATAATTTGATATTCTCTGTGCTGAAACTTGCCAACATTGAACAATATAATTAATAGTAACATACCGCATTCAATTTTGCCATAACTGACTTCACATACTATATTTGGACAGCTTTCAAGCCTTTCCGCATTGCAAGATTTTCTCACAAAAATAAGTAATCAGTGATTGTTTTTTAAGTACATTTCAGTGTGCAGTTTCCTTAATCTTGCACTCGGATTCCATAAAGTAATCCAGATCCATCTTTCCAAGTGGTGTTGATGTAATGATAATGCTGAAATTATTGGGTGTGGTGTATAATATATAACACTTCCCCTTTATATTAAATATTATTTGTTGAATATACTTTATGTACTTTATATTATATATAATAAGTTGGATATGCTTTATGTACTGTACTCTATATTATATATAATAAGTTGGATATGCTTTATGTACTATTAATGCACTTGGGTGATAGAACACATTTCAGTAACAAAGAAAATGAACCGAACCTAAATCATAAGGAATGTTTTGAGGATTCCTTTAAAGGTAAAGATGAATGCTAACTTTTTTTTCCAAAGGAAAAATTGGTGATGCTTCAGATAAGAAATAATTCCACAATATATACCAACTGGTTAAGTTGTAAATCATATACTAGGAAATGTTAGAACTTAGTATTCATTACAGAAGCACGTTGAAAATGTAGCCAGTTTGTTTCCTTAGGAATACTTTTGGATCTATCTGAATGAGTTAATTCCGTTATCTAATTTCCATCAAATGCCATTTGCAGCAACAGTTTTCTCTGGACTTGAAACTTTTCTCTGGACTTGAAACTTAAGTTAAAATCATAGTAGCAAATACATTATTTAAGGAAACTATAAAATGCAAAAAATACGATTTTTAATTGGGCTACGATTTTTAATTGGGCTTGTTACAAAATACATTCTCAAAGGAAGATCCAGGGGAAGACAACTGAAACATTGACTCTAATTGAGTCTTGGGTTCGTGAGGCAGTTTCCCTTTGTCAAATTTTAAGGAATCCTGACCAAAACTAATGAAAATCCAAAGTTTGATTCCAATGCACTTGTGTTTGACATGTTGCAGTGTTCTGTAGATCAAAGTTGTCACTTATTGATGATCCATAATTGGATTGGAAGAAGGCAAACCATCAAAATAGGTACTGTCAGGCTTCATAGTACCTTAATGGAAAACTTTTTCCACCTGGATTTTCTCCCCACTTCAAATCTTCTATGTGCAATTTTTAGTGTGATGCATTGTTTACTCAGATGTAAATTTCTTATCTGTCATCAGTTTGAATTCCTGCGCAGTAGTTTAGTTTCCTATAGCATCTTTTATAGGCAGAGAAAGTTTGTTTGGTATGCCATCCATAATTAAACAAGAAGCATACCATTTTGTCTGTAGTGATTTTGTAATTCCACTACGAATTACCTACGGATTTGTATTGCATTCAGGGTAATATTATGAAGAAGTATTATTTTTGAGATCAGGAAGCATGTAGTTTGAGCAATGGCTTTTGTTTTGTTTTAATTTCTGAATCTGCTAAACCCTGCAAGGGCAGGTATTATGTTCAGATTTCTGTTTCCTTAAAAGAAATTACAGATCCATGGTATTAGAGCACCAAGTTCCTATTTAAGTGTGGTCCAGGCACTTGTGTTATTGAGGTCTGTGGATGACCCAGACTTGTAAACAATTTGCAGAAGATGGAGAACCATTGCAGGATCCTTTGGAAAGTCCAAGGGACCAAGCAAATCCAATATGGACACTACATACGTTGAAAAGCCCGATGATGAGGAGAAGAAAGAGTTTAGAGCTGCTTCACTAGAAAGGAGCTAAATATGGAGGACATCCAGATGCTGATGAGACAACTTTCTGTCTGGTTAAAAACAAACAGTTAATGTCAAAGAAGAAGAAAACCTCTTCCTTTCATTAGTGGCACTGTAGATGTGGAGAAATTAAATAGTTGCGTGAAACAACAACATTTAGTTTGCTAGATTCAAGATGACAGGGTATGCTTTGACATTGTGTGATGCATATTGTCAAACACGCTAGAAAGGCAAAGAAAGATGTAATTTCAATGGTGTCACATATTAAACTAAATGCATATGAAGAGTTTAAGAGATATATATACGATGGTTCTTATGATGGTGCTGTTGTTGTAGTTTATGTAAAAGAGCAAGGTAGATGGTGTTGTTGTTGTAGTTTATGTAAAAGAGAAAGGTTTATGGACTAGGTTTGCATTGATCATCTGTTATGGTCAAGAAGATGGAAAAAAATTATATTTTCACTAATATAATTGAGCAATTTTCTTATTGGAAAAGAGAGATATATACGAGGTTAAATGTATATATAATAGTGGTGGGTTTAATAAAAATGTTGCATCTGCAATGTGTGTACATGGTGTGTACTGTGGTTTATTCTAATATCTTTAATAATTGGTTCATAACATTTGGATTCAAAACATATGATTCCAGGGTTTGACTCCAAACGAATCATCTTGGGATTTTCACTATAACTTTTTTTTGGGAAGTTTCAGACTATGAATTTTTTTAGAAATTGATGACACATAGTGTAATACCTGTGGTAAAAAGTTAAGGTTCTAGTCCACTATACTTTTTGAAATATAGGCTATGGAAATTAAGGTTTTTTACTAGTCCTAAAACTAGTTTCAAACATGGGCTCTTTGTAAAATGCTCATAATTTTTTTTTTGGCACATATCAGATAGAAAAAGTTTTAGGAGCGTGTTGATGGGCGTAAGTGACACACCATCAACTGGAAGGTCAGATCCGGACCGGGGTTGTCTAATTAACCCAAGCCGTTTGGAATGAACTGACCCGACAAGTTTAATGGCTTCGTTAGCCAACTAAAGTCTTAAAAATAATAAAATAAATTAACTAATCTAAAGCTATAATTCTAACAAATCCATATATTAATTACAAGTGTTCAAATAGAAATATGAAAATGTACAAATGATTATAAACAATCTATATACAGTTTGCAAGGTTTACTTGTAATCTTGGGAAATGAATGTTCATAATAATGTTTCTAACTGAGATAAATAAAACACATAAATCTTTTTGTGTTTTGAATGTTTTAAATATTTCAAACTAATGAATACTAAGTAAATACAATCAAAACAAAGACACAGAAACAATCAAAGCTAATTAATGCAATCTTTGTTTCGTTAATAAATAATTTAACAAAATAATACACACACTAACATGCAGCTAATCAGTAAAACTGGATTTATCTTCCTATGTCGTATGAGCTCCTGCTTGTCCTGCTTTTAAGGGAAACCTATAACAGAACAATACTAATACTTCCAGAATAAATTCTAAGAAGTTGCAACGACCCATTCTTTACGACTACAAGCGAAGCAGAAGTGCAATTTTTTTTTGTTAAAAGGCAAGGTGACGACGACAATAATAGTTAACCACACAACTGACGACGAACGCAAGCATGTAGTCCAGGAAACAGGCAACTATGACTCCACGCACTGGCACCAGTGAAACTAGGTGAAACGTGCATAGAACAACAAGAAGAAAAAGACTACCCGCCCGACGCAAACACGCCCACGCCTACAAGCTAAGAGACAACATCCCCATCCTGACACAATGGACTTGACGAACCAAGAATAGAACCTCAAGGCGCGCGGACCCAACG
>CBVK0101701189.1:0-14151 GCA_900067695.1 Picea abies | reverse complement strand
AGAATTGAACCTTGCCCAACGGTGAAAAACTCCTCGCTTTCCACCATTGGATCCAACCCCTTTGGGCTAATCACTTTAAAATATTAAAGTACATTTTCACTTTATAACATAATTGCACTTTATGAAATAAAGTCACTTTAATATTAGAAGGTACACTTTATTAAAAAGTCACTTTAATAAAAGAACCACTTGATCACAACTTTATAAAAACCCATTACAAAGTCAAGTGTCTAGTAGTGTAGGTACAAGGTAACTTCCACATACAAGACACATATGCGGAGTACCTCCCGAGCTAAAAAGATAACACTTATAGGGCTATGCTAAAATGTCTAAGTCATACTCATTCGCAACCACTAGTTCTCTTGATGTGTTCACCCTCCAAGAATTTATTATGACATGACCCCTGTGACGATTCTTCAATAATTGTTGAGCCTCTGCTCCCCTAAATTCTTGTTAGGTACACAAATTGTTAGTTATTGTAAAGTTTATTTCATTAGTAATAAATGTATGAGTAATAATGTAATATCATAAAGCAGAAATAAGTCGTATGCAATAAATGGCATTATTGTCAATCAAATGTAATGATGAAATTAGGTGAGTGCTTCCCAATGGGAATAACAGAATATTCAATATCATTTTGTTCGAGATTTGGTTCAGCAAGATGTGATCGAGATCAGGTACTGCAGAACCGAAGAACAGGTAGTTGATATATTCACCAAAGCACTCTCAAAGGAAAAGTTCTGCAATTTAGAGATGATCTTGGAATATTTCCAAATGATCACTATGTGGGAGAAATGTTGGAATAATGATTCATTTGTCATATTCTAGAATTATTTGTTGTTAGTGTTATTGTTATCTTGTTATGTCTCGAAGGTTTAATTTGAGTTAGAGAAATATGCTTGAGAGATTTGTGGAGAGATTTGTGGAGAGATTATTCGAGAGATTGTTGAGTGATTGTAGGAGATGATGGTTTCCCCAAGACATCTCCACTCTTTGTATAAATGTATGCTTTGATAATGAGAAAGTTTGAGCTATAGTGCGCATCATTTGCTAAATTTATTTGCTCCATTATTATGCTAGTGCAAATCTTCATAGTTTGTATGGACAACACAAAATAATGCAGTGTACGGGCAGTAAAGGTACCAATTGCACATTCTATCTTTAAATCCATTAAAAACATTGTTAGAGTGTACGGATGGGAAAGAGTTTTAAACCAGATTTTTTAAGGAGTCGTAAAGTTTTTAAGGAAGCATAAGGGTTTCTTATTTTTTTAAAGGAATTATAAGATTTTTTCAGGAGTTATAAGGGTTTTTATTTTTATTGGAGTTATAAGCAAATTTTTTTGAAGTTGAAAATATGGCCAATATTAATAATTTCATGATGCCTGAGTCTCATAAATTAAATGGTGAAAATTTTCCTGCTTGGAAACAAAAAATGGAGAAAATTTTGTCATATCATGATCTTTGGGTTTGTCAATTGGGTTTAGCTCGAGTGGTTGGGAGGAATGATTATTATCCTCCCCACCCAAGTTCAATTCTTGCAAGTGACATGTTGAGCTCATAACGAGTATATTGTTGTAATGGCTTCCAACCCTGTTGTTGATCGGCCTTGTGCCCTGAAGATTCTAGGGTTTACCTTGGGTACCATCCTCGAAATGAGGGGAAGTACTCGTCGGTTTTCCCCAGGCTTTGTAACCTAGATTAAAAAGATCATGATCTTTGGGAAATCGTTACAGGGGGAAATCCAAAACCAAATCTCGTGTCTAATGACTATAAAAGATAAATAAAAATGCAACTCTTCTTCTTACCTTTGCTTTGGAGGATGATATTCTTCCTCACATTCATGGTATTACCACTGCGTACAGGAAGAAGAAGAGGTGGCAGGCATCAAAGTCATTTTTTCGAAAGTAGTATAGTTGTTCCATAAGAACTTGCCACTGATTATTTGTTTATGGCTTCTCATATTGACGCCTCTGCTTCTCAATGTGTCTGATACATTGATTTGGGAGCCACAAAGCATATGACTAGTAAGCAAGAAGTTTTTTCAAAACTTGCTCCGTGCGGTAACAAGATCATTATTCTTGGTGATGATAGTATTCATGAGATACAAGGAAGAGGCAAAGTGCCCATGAGAGTTTCAAGAAATTGCATAAAAAATACACAAAATGTCTTGTATGTTCCTAGCTTAAAGACAAACTTGTTTTTTGTTAGTAAACTTGCTGATGAAAACTATATTGTTGTTTTTTTATAAGAAACGATATTTGATTGAAGATCGTAACAACAACATCATTGGTAGAGGATTGTGGTGTAATGATATCTACAGGTTTGATGGTATTCCAAAGCAATAGCAAGCTTTTTTGACATGTTCTACTTCAAAAAATCAACTATATCATGAAAGATATGGTCATCTTAATTATTATTATTTGAATTTGAATTGTGAACATAATTTGGTGAATGGATTGGCTAACATTGAGGAAGATAACGGTGTATGTGAAGCATGTCTAGTAGGGAAGCAACATCATTTCCAATTTGATAACAGCAAAACCAGGGCAACTCGGGTACTTGAATTAATCCATGTTGATGTTTGTGGTCCAATGAGAACCCAATCCCTTGGAGGTGCTAAGTACTTTAGAACATTCATTGATGATTTTTCAAGAAATATGTGGGCATACTTTTTGAAGAACAAATCTGACATATTTTCAATTTTTAAGCAACTCAAGACTATGGTTGAAAATGAAAGTGGTCAGTGCATTAAGGTATTCAGGGGTGATAGAGGAGGTGAGTATGAGTCACATGCATTTTGTGATTTTTTCTATCATCATGATATTCAAAGACAAACTTTTGTTGCCAAAACACCACAACAAAATGGGATAACAAAGAGGAAGAATCAAAAAATTATGGAGATGGCTTGGATGTCTTTCAATTAGTCAATCAAAGGGACAAAAAGAAGTGTGAGTGGGCAGTGAGGCAATCAGAAAAGGAAAATGCAAAGTCACTTGATCCAAAACAACAAATGACAAAGAACCCCCTAAGGGTGCCCAACTACAAAATTCTATGGTTGGAGAGGAAAATTCTATCAAGGAAGATATGACTTCGCCATTCTTGCAAAGCAAGGAATTCTTCATATTAAGATATCAACATCAAACTCTCAATCCACAAAATCAAATCAAGAGAATAAATCCAATAAGGAGTAACTATAAAGAATACAATTTTCTATTTTTCTATTGTATGAGTTTGTTTGTCCTTATTACTTATAAGTTATATGTATAGCGAAGGAACGTTGTTATAATTAGTCTACGGGACGGAAGAATTATATCATTGTGAGGTTGAGACTTAGCAAAAACAAATAAGCCTACATGTAAAAATGTGAAAGAATTGATGCCTCCAAAAGGCATGCCCACCACCAAACCACCTATCTAAAGGATCCCCATAGGGTGGGTCAACTACTTTGATTTGACTTGACTGTGTCAACTTGTCCTTTAAATGGCACAATTCTAGAAGCCCTTCTTATGATGTATTGTAGTTGTCTATCTTGGAATATTATTCCCTAACTAAGGCCTCACAATGAAGCAAAGTGTTGTTTTGTTTCAACCTCATCTGATCTGTACGCTTGACAAGTCTTGCGATCCCACTCTTCTTTGGGTTTCTTCCATTTTCCTATCCCACACCTAACCCTATGTAAGCTTATCCTTGGTTGGGATAATCTATGCTTCTCTTTCCAATGTATATTAGTTTCAAATGGTTTTGTATCTTGATTTTGTTTGTGAAGTCAAACTTGTCTGTGTAATATTGTTGTTTTTTCTACACCTTTCTATTTAATTTGCCTCTCCTCTACCAACCCTGTAATTGGTTTTTCATTTCCTTTTTTCTATTGTGCATTTTTTTTGTTCCAACTCTCTAACCATTTCTTGCATTGGATTCTTGAGTGTTTTCCCTTCTCTACAAAACTTCTTTCTTTATTTTGTGAGATATTTGCTTGTTGTCTCTTTCAACAACTCTTTCCCTTTATAATATCTAGCCCCTTTATCACTTTCAACTCAAGAGTATTTTGTAAGGTATTTGCTTGGTGTCTCTTTCAACGACTCTTTCCCTTTGTAATATCTGGACCCTTGTCACTTTCAACTCAAGAGGGTACAACCTGTGTTTTAGCTAACATGATTTTGTAGAGTATAGTTGCTTTTAGTCTAAGGAAGTATGACAATGAGCTTGTGCACTCTCTCTACATGGTTCCACCTGCTTTCCAGGACACTTGGACCCCATATCTCGCATCCACACAACAACATCAACATTACAAGTTTCTAGAATACATCATTGATTACTCCCTAATCCAATATCTCTATCAAATTGCATCTACTTTGTTGTGTCGAAAGGCACATTCTACAACCCAGCACGAGAGAGATCTATCAAGTCAACACCTGATAGATTCAGGTTTGAGATGGATCTAGGTTGGTAGTAGGGAATTAGCATGTCTCACTACAACCTTTAACTGAACTCTAATCCCAAGTATTTGTTGTTTAGGATAATAACCTCCAGTAGCTCATTCTTAAACTTGATTTTGTTGGAGAAGTGTCATATTCCTTGCATGTGGACTGTGTCAAGTGCAAATCCAATAACCGCACTAGTAGAGGGGGTCAGGGCACAAGGCAAGGGGGGCATTTGCCCCCCATTGACAAGAACGTTTTACACGGAAGGGTGTTAGCCCTGATTCGTCGGGGATTGGGGCAGCAAAACTGGTGTACATCCTCCATCAAAAAAACTTGCATTCTGTATGATGTAACTTCCCCTCTGCAAAGAACATTTTAAAGATAAGATAAGATCATTTTATTGATGTCCAACAAATGACCACAAATAGGTCAATGGGACTGCTAAGTACATCCATGTCCATACAGAGTGGGAGTGCACAAGCTGCTCCTATAAAACCAAGAAAAGAACAGTCTAATCTACTCTAGAAGGAAATTACCAGAGTAACTGGAGTCTTATACTCCATTGTTGACAAGTGGAGCCATCAAGCTAAGCCTAGGGGAGGACTCACTGGTCTGGTCTAAAAATCCAGTGGATCGTTCTTATAATGTCAGTGTTAAGCTAGGCTGTTCTTCTCTATTTGTAGCAGACGTTCAAGAGGATACTGATTGGTGGTGGTCCAGGATATCAAAATTAAAGGGACCACACAAGACAAAACTCTTCTTCTGGATGGCCCTCTCAAATAAAGCTTAGGTTAAACCCTGGCTCACTCATATCATGGAGTTCAACATGTCACACAATGCACAGCCAAAAAATTTATGTTTCCAAATTGTGGAGCCTTCTGTTGGACATATTACAGTCCCTGCAAGCAAATGAGTTGTGTATATAAACCGATTTTGTTGCAATTTAACAACCATCTGTGGGGTGTGGAGTTCCTGCGGTTTGGTTTCTCAGCATAAGTTTCAAATCGCACACCACTCAGTGTTGAGACTATTAATTTATTTGTTGTGTCTGCATTTGTATGTTTTTTATAAAATGAGTAGATTATCTAAAAGTCTAATAGTCTGCAGTTGCTTGCTTATCCACGGCGAATTCAGTTGTAGGTTGGATTCTACAATGATCGATGGAACAAAGAAACTGTTAATAGTTTATCGGACCAGAAGAAGGACGAATCGCATAACGAGAAAACCCTAAATTTCGAATCGATGCCCAAATGCTGAACTGAACTTAACCCATTAGAAGAAGAAAACATGATAATGTATCCAAGTTGAAAAGACAAAGGGCTGCAACCGAATATGGTACAGGTACACATAACAGCCAAATTAAACCCTCAAAATTTTCAAAAAGAAAAAACCTAACGGATGATTTAACAAATGAATGCCATTTATGGATAAAGTGGATACCGTTTGGCAGTAGTGTGGGCGGCATACGTGGGAGAATCATCCGCAGTGATTCCCAACCGCTCCTTGACAGACCTCTTCCTGCCCGTAGCTGTGACTCGATCTGAATACATGGATGTTCTTGTTGGTAGCTTGCTTATAGCTTTCTCCACGGGATAACCTGCAAGCCCGGTTTGCGCATTTCACAACTTTGTTACGATGAAAATACCCTTATCTTACTGTTATTAATAAGCTGTTTACCCGGGCACTTTGTTCCAGGGTTCTCGGGACACTGACCTAGAGAAATAAATCCCACATCCCAACCCTGCGATTGAAATTCTCTCAAGGAATCGGAAGTCAAGATGATGATATTTGTACTGAAATTTTGACTTGGCTTTGAGGAGAAACCGGAAGATCAATAATACATACGTACCTCTGTAAAAATAAAATGCTGACGCTGTTCACTGTGTTCTCGGCGCCTTCCTAATCCCGTGCATTAAAGAAAACCCCAGATATCGATACATATATATATAGCATCCCACAATCGAAATGAACAAAAGATGAAAGGAAAGGATGTTTATAAAAGTGAATGTTTTGTTTTCATGTCTAGTGATGGGAAAGTCAAGTAGTAACGTAAACTTCTCCCTTTCCACTACGTTACGGTTTTCCTAGCGCCGACGCGACTGAGTTGACGAAATTAGTGTCGACGTCGGCGATCCTTGTATGCAAATTTCTTAAGCGTCTTAGCCTCTGCCTCGTTAATCAATCACCTTAATGCATAATGCAACTGCCTTCCATCATTCATACATCTTTACTTATTCATAGATTTAACTTACTCACTACCGTCTAAAGAAACAAATTCCTCATTTTTCTTCAACCGAGTCATGAAACTCACTACCATCTAAATAAATAAATTCCTCATTTTTCTTCAACCGAGTCATGAAACTCACTACCATCTAAATAAACAAATTCCTCATTTTTTTCAACCAAGAGTCATAAAACGGTTATCACCTAAATTTAATGGATCCGAGTTCATCTATTTACATGTAAGTAGATGATTGAAGTAACTTAAGAAGTTAATTCAACTTTTTGTTACCAACATTGTTGAGTATTTTGCTAGTTTCTTGTTGGTAGGTACTTGGTCCAAATCCCGAGGGTTAGGTGTACTAGTCCATGTCAACGAGTTTACGAGGGATGTCATCCATGAATGTAAAGAACCATTGCTTGAGTATTTTCATGATCTTTGTTGTTCCATTGTGTTAATGAGGAAGGTGTTGTAGCTAGAGTGGTGTTGACAAGTTTTGTGAGGGGAGACTCCTCTTGGAAAATGTTGTTTGTAATGTTTATATATTCTTCATCTAAGTTCAATGATTACATCCTCTTGTAAATTCATTTCACAAGGAGATTCATTGTTATGGAGATTCATCAAGGAGAGCAAAAGATTCATGAAAGATAAGTTGGAGATTTTTCTAACCTCTTGTAAAGTATGTTCATGAGAAGACTAATAATAGAATGAAGGAAATTTAGTCTCAATTCTTCCTCTTCCGTGTATCTTAGTTCATGCTTTTTTTTAACTCATGATAGTTGTAAGTGTTGATGTCGTTATTATTGAGAAATGTGGGAAGACTCCTTCTCCACCTCTTCTAGAAAATGCATTTCCTCGTCCCATCTCAAAAACTCCCCATATAGTTATCCATACTAGCTAGAGTCATATCTTCCTTTCTTGGTGAATGAAATTATGTTGTAATAGTTTTATCTCCTTAGCCCTTTTGCCCATAAATAACAATCCCAAAATTCCTACTTCAACCATCCATAACTTGTTTAATTTTTCTCATAAGTATGTCAAATAATATATTAGATTGTAGCTACAAGAAATTGTTTCGTACAACATTAGTTTGTCTTTATTTTTTTCACGCGAAAAAAGCAATTTCATTGTTATTCTTATTAGAATCAAATGAAACTTTATGTTACAATTGTTTCATGAAAGTGTCTTTCAAGAAGAAACTATGTTCTTTCTCCTTCTACATTATTTTCCCGTGGATTTCATAAATTTCACTTAAAGTGACAAATACAAAATTTTAACATGAAAGTTGTATCTATACATATTCATCACTAGAAGATGTAAAAATTTTCAGATCTAACAATAGATCCATTATCTAGGTCTTCATAATATAGCCAGCCTAAAAAGTCGTTGAGTGCCTTTTTGGATAGGTTGTCCGCTTCTTTGTTGAACCGTTTATGGATGTGCATAAAATTTATGGACTTGAAACCAGTCTTTAAACTGTTGATCTTGTCCTTCCAATGACTGAGATAAATAAGATCCAAGTTGGATTTGTCGTTTATCTAATCGATGGTGACCTTGGAGTCACCTGCCACCATTAGACTTTTTATAGAAAGTTGTGTGGTGAGTAAGAGGACTCCCCAAAGTCCCATTAGCTCGGCTTTTATATTATTTCATGTACCTCCAGCGAAGTGTGCTTTGACAGTGTGTCTAAAAGAGATTTTGAGATAAATTCATGTGCCACACTTATTTTCTGCAGTTGCACCGTCGAAAAATCCAATTGGATTATCATCAAAATAAGTTGGGTTTAGTAAAAGATCCAATTTATCTTCTTCCACTTTGGTTGTGTGTTCTTTTATAGAGAGAATAATTTTATTATGTATCAAAGGATCAACTTTGTTCCAGTTTTCGAACAGAATTTTGTTCCTAAATTTCTAAATACCCCACATAATCAGAAAAGGGACATGTCTTAAATTTGGAAGTTTAAAGAATCAAAGTTTCAGATTTTCCTCAATGGTGGTACTCTTCCATTCGCTGTCAATCCTCATAGTTGTAAGCACATCAGCCCAACTGTGTTGTGTTTTTTGGCAATCCACAAAAATATGTGTAGTAGTTTCTTCATCTTTTAAACAGAGGACGCATACCGAGGGGCCAATGCCACCTCTTTTCTAAAAATTAATACCAGTAAGGATACAATTCTTAATGCATAACCACATGAAACAAATCATTTTGATTGGAATCTTCACAGTCCAAATAGCTTTGTACCACCACTTTTTTTCATCCAGATTGTTAACAAATACTAAGGAATGATATGGTAGTTTGGCAGTGACAATACCTGTCGCTCGATTCCAGGACCAGTTTAGTTTTTCATTCTCATATTTGAGAAAGATGTCGTTGCTTCTTAAGTTTGTGATAAAATTGTCCCATTCTATACCAATTGAATCGGTTAAACCCAGTTGAATGGAATCCATCCATTGTTGACAAGATCATGTTGAACCGGTTGATGCAACTTGTGCTAAAGAAAAAATGTGGTGATTGTTTAAATACTGAAGAAGCAGTAATGAAAGTTGATAAGAATCGTTGCAGCCAATGTAGGGGTCGCGGACCCAAGACAACACGTTGACCTGTCCCTATCTCCCAGGCCAACCATCGCTTAATGATCGATAGAGAGTGCATAAAATTCTTCCAGATAATGGAGGAGCCTGGTGTGCTATGACCATCACTGTGCAGCCATGAAACAATATCTACACCTTTAAGATATTTCTTGCGGAGGATTGAATTCCAAAGTCATGTGCTAAAAAGTTCTCTCCAACAGGATTTGACGACGAGTGACTGAGCAAACCAAGAAATGTGTTTAATGCCCCATCCTTCGAATTGTTTTGGCTTAGCTAAATTTTGCCATTTTGTGAGGTGAAAACCTGTGCCTTTCTTACCTCCTTTCCAGGTGAATCTAGTGATCATAAGCTGGATACATTGAAGCACAGAGGTAGGTAATTTAGCCAAGCTGAGCCAGTAGACTGGTATAATTTGTAAGACTGAATTTGCTAAGGTAAGTCTGCCTCCTAAAGAGAGCCATCGAAAGGTCCAGTTCTCGATCTTCTTGTCAATCTTCTTGATTAACCACATCCAGTCATTAACTATGTAATTATTTGGCTTTAGAGGAAAACCAGGGTACTTCATCCCTTGTTCGAGAGTCTTGGTCTTAATATTGAAAAATAAAAATAGGTGGAGCTTGAGGTTTGGATCAATATTCTGAACAAGAAAAACGGATTTGTGGCAATTAATGGTCATCCCTGTTGCAGTGCAGAAATTGGAGAGAATGGTTTTTAAAGTCATCTAGTATTCTAGTTTCCCAAAACCCAAGATGAGAACATCATCTAGGAAAAGAAGATGAGAAATATAAGTACCGACAACAACTTTGAGTCCTTGGAAAGTTCCTGACGCCATGGCTTGTGTCATCATCCTACTAAGAGCTTTGATAACTAACAAGAAAATTAAGGGAGATCATGGGCATCCTTGACATAGTCCCTGATGACATTTAAAGAAATCTGTTGGGACTCCATTAACTAGTACGGCCGTGTTGACAGAGGTAACACAACCCATGATCCATTTTGAGACACTCCATTCTAATCCAATCTGATCAAGAAGTAAGTGGAGGAATTGCCAGCTGACATTGTTGTAATCTTTTTTTAAATCAAGATTTAAGATGGTTGTGTTTTGTTTTTTCATCTTAGTCGAGTGGAGACATTCTTGTGTGATGCCTACAACATCAAAAATCAGCCTATCTTTCAGGAAGCCAAACTGTTCAATGGAGATGCAGTTGGCTAGTTTATCTTTGATCTGGGAAGCTATAATCTTAGAAATAAATTTGTAGGCGAAGTTGCAAAGTGCAATGGGCCCGAAGTCATTAAAATTGGTTGGCTTGCTGACTTTGGGAATAAGAGTAAATAAAGTTGCATTTAATGCTCCAGGGATATATCCTTTGGTATGGGATTCTTCCACGGCTTCGAGTAAATCCAGACCCATTATCTCAAAGAAACTATTAAAAAGTTCCTGAGTCCAACCATCTGGACCAGAACTTTTTTCTTTAGGCATATTGTCAATAATGTCTTTTAGCTCTGTGATTGAAACAAGTTTGTCTATCTCCTCATTGTCTATATCTTTAAAGAAACGCAGAACCGTCTTGAGAACACCTAGCTAGATATCAATGTTCACAAATTCTATGGCACTGTACTGAGATTTGTAATGGTTAAAGGCTAGCTTATGTAACTCAGAATCGGTAGTTATTGTATTCCCTTCTGCATCTAACAGATCCCAAATAGAATTTATGTTGTGTCTCTGAGTCGCAAACTTGTGAAAGAAACTAGTGTTCTTGTCACCTTTCTCAATCCAAATCGCCCGACTCCGAAGTCTCCAAGTGGCTTCATCTAAGGATAAAATCTCATTCTTCCTTTGCGTAAGATTCTAAAGTGTAACCACATCCTCTAGGAAGGTATCGCGTCCTAAGGACTATAGCAGAGTAGATCCTGCCTGGTTTAAAAAGGATCTGGAGTGTGATGTCTTTGGCATAGGATAGGTATTCCTCAGGTGATCAGTCTGCCAACAGAGATGGCAACGAAATGGTTCCCTGCAGTAGTCAATAGGTTGTCCGAAGGAAAGATCTCCAATGTTGACTTTAATCGAATCCAAGAGGTCGAGTTCAACGTCGATTTCAACCAAGACCCACGCTGCCCGTTTATTAGAACGGCTTAGTGAGCGTGGGTCAAAGTAAATAAACTTATCGACGGTGTTGGCAATCGCCTCAAGGATTGGTAAGGACCAAAGCTCGATCGAAAAATCTGGTAGAAGCATCCACAAGTTTCTTTTGTTGAAAGAATTGGTGAAGGGGTTGAAACAAGGTGCCCAGCGTTTAAGCATGACAATTCCCCTGTCTAGGATCCACAGAGAGTCTAAAATCAACTACAAATCTGCTTCAGACAGGAAATGGAAGATGTACCAGTGGTTGGAGAGGAGGCTTATCCTCAGACAGTAATCAAGGTCTGGTTTCCATAAATCCTGTAACCACAAAGTAAGGCGAGCTTTATGCATCTTTGTATAGTAGAATTTTCCAACAAGTGCACGCTTGGATAGACTGGCGACCCTGTCCATGACAATGTAATTTCCAAGAGTACAAACTAAGGGGGGTTGTCTAACCTTCATGTCTTATGTTTATGATTTGATCGAGCTTTGTCTCCAGAGGATCTGTTATGGCCTGCATCATTGGGGGAAAGAGGAGAGCTAGAAGAGGGATAAGGGGTGGTCGAGTTAGTGGCAGAAACTGAAAGTGGAGCAGCGGGAAAAGGGTGGGAAGGAGATAAGGAAGAGGGGGGTAAGGAAGGTGAAAATTGTTGAGATAGGGAAGAGGGCGTCAGAAGTAGACATTCAGGTATGAGATCAGGGGTAGAAGTCTTTCCATCACGAGAGGGGTGTGGACCCGAGGGAGGAGGAGTAGTCAGAAAGGGGGAGGACTGTAGAGGGGTTGTCGACGGGGTGGGTTTAGTCAAAGGGTGACATTTGAAATCATAGAGAAGCTTGTAGGTCTCATCACTTAAGAAAAAATTATTGTGAGCCCAAATAGCATCGTCCTCAGCCCATGAAAGGTCTAACTTGTCAGCCATGGAGAGGGAAGGTACCTAAGCTAGTGGGGATCCACGTTATAGGGAAGTAAAGGTCAGCAAAAAGGCAGTCCTTGGAGAGGGTGGAGAGGAGGAGGAGAGGAGCCCTAGAAGTCAGCAAGCCTTCGACTGTTCGGTTCCACCTTGCAGAGTAGAAAAAACAATACTGAGTAGTGTAAGGCCGCCAAAATCAGAAGGAGTTGCATCCATGATCACTGGGAGCCAGGTGGGGTCACGGAGTGGATCTTTCACCAGCGTCATGGTCAACACCTCGCCAATCAGATCCACGTCTGTTGTGTGGTTCACTATCAACGAGTGACAAGGATCCCCTACTGTGGAAACCCTAGATCACGTACAGTGGAATCCATCAGTGCCAAAATAGGATTATTTCAATTAGTGTTTGATCCGGCCATTTCACCCCGGGAGCAAGAGAAGAGCATCAGCACACACTTGGTTTTTATTAAGTGGGAATCATGAGGGGAAGGAAGGAGAAAACATGGCAATTTGTCGGGAATCTAAGAGAATGTTAAGGTGACAAATATGAAGGTGACTAGCTTCTGAGAGGAGACCAATTATACCGACATACTCGAGTTGGTTGTTGGTGGTGGGTCCTAGACATATACCATTGGAGTGGAGTAGCACGTGAGTTGGGATGTAAATGGCCCAAGTTGTCGAAGTGAGATTCTAAGTCCATCGACTAGCACCATCGATGTACCCAATGTGGTAAGCTAGCAAATGACTCATATATCAAAACAATGACAAAAGATCAGACATATGACTTCAATGGTTTTGGGAAAAAAAGACTAAAAAAACGAAAAACAGTGAAGAAACATAAGGTAGAGTGGCTACGCTAGGGGTATAATTTCTTCAAGTATAGCCCATTGAAAGGGTCTTTGAGGGTAGGGCCTTCTGGGTGGGCCGGGATGTAGGCTCCTTTTGTGAGGCTATGGCGAACTATGAATGGGCCCCGCCAGAGGGACTCAAACTTTTCGTGGCCTAATGTATCATGGGTGATGTCGTAGGACAATACTAAATCACCTTCATTAAATGAGTGAAGGTTGACTTGGAAATCGAAGACTGTTTTGGAACACTTCTTGGTTGTCTTGTTCTTTTACAGAGAGGATCGTCGATCCTCGTCAAGAGACTATAGAGTAAGCAATCATTGCTCCATCGGAGTGGCGTTTGGAAGTAACTCGATTGTGGTGCCTAATGTGGGGATTTCACATTCGATGGGTAATACGAGTTCGACTCCATGAACAAGGTGAAATGGTGTGAAGTCAGTGGCGGTATTGACTATCGTGAGATAGGCACACAATGTCAAAAAGAGCATGTGATGCCAATTGGTTTTATGCTTGTTCAAAGTTCTCTACAACATGGTTCTTAGAACTTTGTTGACTGCCTCGACTTGCCCATTGGATTGTGGGTAGTAGGGTGAAGTGAATTCATGAGTAAATCCTAACTTGGAGGATAACTTGGAAAATACGTTGTTCTCAAAGTGTTTTCCATGGTCCGACACGAGTTGCAGGGGTACTCCAAAATGAGTGATGACACGGTTAAAGAATAACCAAGTTGTAGTGTAGTGTCCCCAAGATCGAACCCTTTGTAAGTCTGATGTATGAAATGAATTGTAAATATGTGTTATAGGTTGGTGAGCCAAGTTTGTATAAGTCGATGGGCTTATGTGATTGTTAGGCCAGAGAGCCTAAGGGTTGGAGGCCAAGGGCCTGATTTTGTACCTGTATGTATGCAACACATTAATAAAATATAAACACCGCCATGTGCAGACCGACACGAAGAATGAGTGAAGGGGGACTAAGCTTCCACAGAGTGGGCAAGGAATTAGGGGCTGGAAGGTGCGAAAAGGGGGCTAAGTGTTG
>CBVK0101701137.1:0-13093 GCA_900067695.1 Picea abies | reverse complement strand
ATTATAATAACCTTTTTGGAAAATGTGCCCAAGTTTATAAAGTCTCCAATATTTTATTAATATTTGACATGAGAGAGAAAGAGAGAGAGAGAGAGAGAGAGAGAGAGAGAGAGAGAGTTATCTGAGACAATCTCCTTCGGCTCTCCCACACATCCTTTATACTCAATTCTCCTGGAGTCACGAATCTCTGAAGTGACCCCACTTGCACACATTATCACACCAATGTTTGACATTAAAATCATAATAATAATTATATTCTTCTGGTCTCAGGTCTATTATGTTCCAGGAACTTTAGCCTCCATTTCAGAATAAAATAATAATAATATGTATATGTATATAGACAAATATAGACATATATCTCCATATCCCTGTATGGTTTTATTTATTGCCTGGAGAATTTAAATGAATTTAATTTCTCTTAACAAGAAATAAGAAAAGGAGAAATATAAATTTCTAGTCTTTATAAAGGGATTTAATAAAAGTTTATATTCCAAGGAGATTTCTCCATCCTAGAAATAAAAATATAATTATAATCTCTCCCTTCCGGTGGGTAAATGAGTAGAATTTTATTTTCTTATTAGTGTGCTTTGCTACTCTTACTAAATTTAAGGAAAATTGTCCTAATACAAAGACTTACCTCCATAGTAAATTTGTTGTTTCTACCATGATTTACTGCCCACCAAAATTTAAGGGGATTCTTCCCCAAATTTAGGAGATTTAACAAAATTTAAACATAAATGTTTATTTATGCCCCAAATATAATTTTGATAACTTTTGTATTTTAATTCATTTAGACCAATTTGATGTTTATGTCCTAATTATTTTTCCTCAATAATCATTTATAGGGACTTTTAATGTTTTCCCATATTTGGGATTATTTCCTAAAGTCCACACATATCTGGTATCCTCTAACTTTTCTAGCATGGGATTTGAGGACATACTAAAATGGACCACTATTATGCAGAAAACCACTCTCTCTTCTTTAAGAGGTGTTATAGATATTTTTTAACTGTTCAGTCATCAATTCCCAAGCATGCATTAAACTGTACAACACAGTCAACCATAACATCCACTCCCAGAAATCTTATTTTGGCACACAGATAGTCAAGAGATAAGAAATTAAATCAAAAGAGCTTCAGTTAAGACATTATCTTTATTTTGCTTAAATTTCTCAAGTCACTTTTGTCATAAATTAAACTTACACGGTTCTAAAACATAGTATAAAATTTTCTCTGATCTAAACACTATAGAGATTTAACCAACTATACTTATCTAGAAACCATATAGTGATGCAACTGCTAAAAGGGGTGCCCTTTTCCACCCAACCGTAGGCATATCAACTCATAGACGGATTTACCGTTGGCCACCCCTTAGCTAGATCGTGATGCTCTGAGAGAGACTCTTTCTTCTGTTCGGCAACGATCAGGGACAGAGACCACTCTCCTCCTCCCACGAGAACTTGGCAGATCGATTTTCTCTCCACCAAACAAGGGGGTCTCCAATGAGTGCTTCCTCAATCACTCATCTTATCTGCAACCTCGTTTATCAACTTGGACTGAAAACGTTGCCCAACAAATTCCTATACATAGAAACAATTCATTTCTCAGTTCTCTTCAGAACCAGAGAGTTGCACATGCTCTCCCTCTTCAGAAAATTGTCACTAGACTCATCTTCCTGCCTCCTCTCTTTTGCCCACAAATTTCCTCTCTTTTCTTGCCTTCCTGGACAAGATTTCATGGGTCCAATTCCCAATTTCATGGGCCAGGTCAGGAAGTTTTCAAATGGGTACTCTACCCATCTCCTCATTGACTCTTGAGGAAGACTTCCTAACTACCAACCTGATTGGTAATTTATTTTTCTGGGTCAAAGGACTGTTCTGGGTCTAAATATGGGTCTGAATAATTTAAATCCAGTAGATTACTAGTCTGGTAGGGGTCATATCAACCGTTGATGGTTCCCCTCACCATCTCTTTCATGCATCATGATCTATCTTGGCAAACCCCTTCAACAGTTATGCAACACTTTCCATTTTATTTAGCAATATAAATATATACATTACCTTTTATAATAAAAAGGTTCATCGATTCCAACATCCACACATATTTAGTCTTTCCATGATCTTTTAGCAAGTTATAGTTATATTTACAAGCTGGGGTAAATGTGGGTATTACACTTGAAAACCCTCATCAAGTCCCAATTCTACCCTATCGGGTATGTAGAGGACCAATGGATCTGTGGCACTATTTCAGGTAGAGGTAGGGGCAAAGTGTACAAGAGTACACCACTGAGTTCTGAAAGATGGCCATCATACTCCTCAAGTATCTGGGGGTTTACACAATCATCTATGAAATCAAGTGATGCATTTCAATCAAGGACAGTGGAAGAGGTGTGTGTATAGGAATTATACCTGAAAAACATAGGACAAAAGAAGGGGTGACCAAGTAGTTTGAAGCAGAAAGAGCACCAAGAGCTTCCAAGGAGGGGAAGAAGAAGTGGAAAGGGGGCAAAGATAAGAAGATAGTAGCCACTACACATCAGTGAAAAGATTCCAATAGCCATTGCAATCATTGCAACATTAATGGCCACACTAAGGAAAAGTGTTGAAAACTACATCCAGAGATGAACTCGAAGAATCACAAGAAGGCCAGAAAGAAAAAGAACCTTCTAGCCACTGATTCGATCAATTAGGTTGAAAGTAGCTCAATTGTGGATGAAAATATTGTCTGCACATATGTGCAGGAGGAGGTGAATCTAAGTAACCTTCATCACCAGGAAAAGAAGGAGATGACCAAGCTCTTCCACATCAAAATTCGGGTCAAGAAGACTAAGATAGATGCTTTATTTGACTTTGGTTCACATGCTAATCTCATAGCAACAGATCTAGAACAAGTTTGGATTGGAGGTTCATGATCATCCTAACACCTATCCATTGGGTTGGGTAAACAAGGATACAAAGATCAAGGTAACAAAACTGTGTAAGATTAAATTTGTTGTAAGTGTCGATTTTATTGATGAAGTGGAATTGGACGTAGTACCCCTTGATGTATGTGGAGTAGTGTTTGGAAGCCCTTAAATGTATACGAGGGATGCAATCTTCATGCGAAGAGCCAACCAATATTGACTGATCAAGGATGGGAAGTCCTACATCATCAAAGCGGATAAAGGAAAGTCAAAGATCTCACTTGTAAGTATCAACCAAGACAAGAAGTTGATTAGTTCTAATAGGAAATATGCTTTTCTTTTCTTAAGAGAAAATTAGTTTGATGATGAGTCAATGAGAGTGAAGGCATCCCTGGAGGGGAGTACTAAAGAGAAAAAACATCAGCTGGAGGAATTGCTACAAGAGCACAGAGAAGTGTTGAAGGATCCTAAAGGGATACCATCCAACAGGGATGTGGAGCACAAAATATTGTTATTTCCAGACAACCCATTGCCGAATATTGTGTTGTATAGATAATTTTTTTCTAGAAGCGAATGAAGTGAAGAAGCAGTTGCAATTGTTATTGGAGTAGGGTGTGATTCCACCAAGTACCTCATATTGTGAGTCACCCATCATAATTGTACCCAAGAAGGATGGGACTTGGAGAATGTGTATCGATTATAGGGTATTAAACATGATTACACTGAAGAATCGATACCCTTTGCCCGAGATTGATGATCTATTCGACCAACTGCAGCATGCTAAGTACTTCACTAAGCTGGATTTGAAATCATAATATCACTATGTACGAGTCAAGGAAGGAGATACTTGGAAGACTGCCTTCAAGACAAGGCAAGGTTTGTATGAGTGGTTGGTTATGTCGTTTGGTTTATGGAACACACCAACTACATTTATGAGACTAATGAATGATGTTTTACACCCTTATCTAGATTCATTTGTTATTGTCTATTTGGATGATATATTGGTTTATAGTGCTACCTGGCAGGAGCACATATCACATCTTACGCATGTGTTAGAGACCCTTAAGAAGCATCATCTATTAGCCAATCTCAAGAAATGTGAGTTTGCTCAACAATGTTTGGTGTATCTGGTGTATGTGATCGGTGGAGGCAAGCTCAAGACAGATCCCACCAAGATGGATGCCATCACGAAATGGCGAGCTAATACAAATTGCATAGAAGTTATGAGCTTTGTTGGGGCAGCACAATACTTGTGGAAGTTCATAGCTTTGTTTTCAACGGTATTCACACCACTCCACACAATAACAATGGGTAGTAAGAGTTTCTAGTGGGTGAAGAAGCAATAGAATGCCTTTGATGATTTGAAAAGAAAGATCAGTCAAGCACCAGTGCGTGCACTACCAAACTTGCAAAATCCCTTCGAAGTGGAGACAAATGCAAGTGGGTATGTTGTGAGATCAGTCATGATGCAGAGAGGAAGGTTCATCTGCTATCATTCTGAAGTATTTCATGGGGTGATTCTCAAATACACTACCTATGATAAGGAGCTCTATGCCTTGGTACAAGTTGTCAAAAAGTAGAACCACTATCTGATGGGCAATGAGACCATCATCCATACAGATCACCAATCGCTCTACTATTCACAGGCCCATAGTAAGTTACAACAAACCATGCACTACAAATGGATGAGGTTCTTACAACAATTTCATTTAGTCATAAAGTATAAGAAGGGTAGCACAAATAAGTTGGAAGACATGCTTTCAAGGCCACACACATCCAAGATTACAGTTTTGGGAACTCTGATGCACATGGAGCCTTTTACCCATGATTCATACAGAGAGGCATACACAAGCTCTATGTCCCTAAAAGTGAATGATTGCAACTTATTAGGGAGGCTCACACCTCCAAGGTTGCAGGACATTTTGGTGTTGGGAAGTCAGTCGCCAACTTACAAAGGTATATGTACTGGTCCAGGATGCAAGCAGATGTAGCATGATATATTAGAGGATGTATACCTTGTTTTACCAACAATCCCAACAACATGAAGCAAGGTCTATACCATCCCTTACATGTACCCACTCGACCTTGGGAAATATACCATCCCTTACATGTACCCACTCGACCTTGGGAAAGCATTTCCATGGATTTTGTGGGAGGGTTACCAACAACTCGAAAGGGACATGTCTATGTATTTGTGGTAGTTGACAGGTTCAACAAGATGTGCATTCTCATGCCTTATAAAAAGACCATCGACAGACAAGAAGCAACAAACAAGTTCTTTGAACCAGTCTAGGTGCACTTTGGGATACCAAGGAGCATCATCTTAGACATGGATACCATATTTCTCAATGCATTTTGGACTAAATTGTGGGAGAATATGGACATTAAGTTGAAGAGGTATACAACATTCCATCCATTGACAAATGGGCAGACGAAAGTAGTCAACAGGACTTTGGTGCATCTTTTGAGGGGTTACAATCAGAAGCATTCGAAGACCTAGGAAGAAAATATGATCTATATACAACACTCTTATAATAGTAGTCCACACTTCTAAGCATAAGTCACCTTTTGAAACTTGCTTTGGAAATTTTCCACCTTCACCCTTAGATGTTGTATATGGACAACAAGGAGAAGTGAGGGAGGACCTCACAAGAGATGCATTAAAGGCATACAGATTTGTTAAGAAGATCAAGCATATCCATTTGCAAGTATAAGAGACACTAAAGAAATCACATGAAAAGTACAAGGCTAGACATGACTAGCACAGAACAAAGAGAACATTTAGAGTGGGAGACAGAGTATGGTTACATTTGAATAAGGAAAGACTACAAGGTCCTAGTAAGAAGATCAAGGCTCTCCCATATGGTCCTTTTGAGGTAGTGAAAAAGGTTGGAGATAATGCTTACAGACTCAATCTACCCCCATACATGCACATTTACTTAGTAGTGAATGTGGATAATCTCAAACTCTACGAGCCTTCCATGTTGGATTAGGAGGACGAGTAGGCCCTACCTTCCAAAGAGAACTTAGCACTAGATGATTAGGTAGAGTTGGCAGAGGACACGATTTTGCAGAAGAGGTCCAAAACTACAAGACAAGGGCAACACGACATTTGACAAATTGGGTTGAAAGGACAACTTCTAAGCAAAGCAAAGTGGTACTCCAGGGAGAAGGTATAGGAAAAATGTCCTCACCTCATTTAGTAAAGCTTTTGGGGACCAAAAGCCTCCCTAAATGGGTAGGTATGATCTAGATTGGATCATTATATTATTTGTCATCTATATCAGTACTTTCTGGGTGGAAAAATTGGAGGAATCAACTTGCAGGGCCATTTTGGCAACTGGTCCAAATTTGGAAATTTGGGTCCAAAAGCAGGGCCATTTTGGCAACTGGTCCAAATTTGGAAATTTGGGTCCAAAAACCATCTGAAATCTTCCAGAGCAATTTTGAGGCATCAAACGACACTTTTTTCTGGTCCAAACCTGACTGTGTAGAAATATTCTATATTCTACACACCGAGACCTTTCCAATATGCAAGAATTGCCTCAGTTGGAGTTTGTATGCGAAAGTTATGCCTCCCACAAGTTGACCTACCATATTGATCACCATGGTGCAAGTGGATGCCACCTCATTCTCCATTACTTAGACATGTGGGGCTAGCCACGTAGTGGATTTTCTAAGAAAATTCTAGAAGGTCCAAAACCTTATCACAATTGAGGGTTGAGGAAGTAAAAAACCTACCCTTAGATGGCTATCGAGCTATGTTAAATACTAGGCCGCTGGGAGGAGAAGGGGTCCCATTCTATGTTATTGTATTTTGTTGCATAATAGAGCAAAACAACTGGGAGTGAGAAATTAGAGAGCATAACCGAGGGAGTTGATTTTCTGTAGCATCCTAATGGGCCACATGTCTCATATAACTCCATGGAGAGTACCTTCTCCTTTGTACTTGCATTATTTCCATACCAGAGAAAAGAGAGTAGAGCAACCTCACCTTCTAGTTGGGTTTTCTCCCGTAAGGGTTTTCCAAAGAAACTCTTTGTGTTATTTTGTGGATGGTGTGTGATTGTAATTTATTGTTCTACATTTTCTGCATTTTATCTATTCCATGCATAAGCAAAAAATCAGTTACTAAATATTTTGGAATCTAAAGGAATTTAACCTTCATATGTAGATTTCAGTTTTATTTATTAGATTTGTTGTGACAAACTGTTCCAGTGGAATATCCATGACAATTTACAAGTCTTACTTTGAGTTGGATTCCCTGATTGCTCAGGGATCATGATTTGTGCATTTTTCAACCCATTAGGTATATTCTAAAGCTTGGATATAGGTTTAGGATTCCCTTGTATTATGATGCATTTAAACCTTTTTCCACCCAAATTTGTTGTAGGGTCAACCCCATTGGATGTTGGTGCCTAAGCCATTTCTATCTGGAGTTTGTATTACTTCGACATAAGATCCTTCCTATGATGGGTTTCCTTAGTGTAGCACCTTTTTACCATTCGGTTCCCTTCTTATTGTTTTATGTTAGGACTAGGAGCCCTTGTAGTTTGAGATTGCATTATGAACCTCATTCATCTTTGTCATATGTTTCTCACCATTCCCATGGAAGCTTCCACCATTATAATTGGTTTGCTTTTCATTTTCTATGCTTATCACTGAATGCTCTATTATGCCTAATGTCTTGTTGTGGTTTGCCACATTATGCTTATTTCCTTTGCATTCTTAATTGTTGTTTTCCTTCACTTTACATGTTTCTGCATTCATACCAACCCTACCTTGAAAGAGACTTGCTAATGAGTGTCCACTTCCCACCCACTACCTTTTCTGCATTTTTGCATAGGTATGTTCCATGCACTTAGAACGTAATTCCATGCCTTGCGACACTCATTTCCTCCACTATATTTTAACATTCTTTTATTCTATTTTAATTATAATATGAAAAAGACAAAAAAAACATAAATTTATAAAAAGAGAGGGGGGAAAGAATTGAGATCTTTGTGATCCTTGTATATGTGGTAGAAGTCTCGTTATGCCTCCTATGAACAAAGCACCAGTTTTAAGTCTTTTCTTGAAGAGTCAGGTCTTAGTATTGTCTTAGGAGTTGAGCCATGCTTTTTGAGTTTTTTACTTCTCCATTTGGTTACTCTTCCAATCATCATAGAGAATCTGTCTATGCCTCTTGCATTGTAGATTTATATCATTGGTCCCTCTTAGCATTAATTTCTACCCACCATTGTGTCGTGCTTATGTTCAAGGGATGTCTTTAAGCCCATGTCGACCATTCCTCGTATTTCTTGATTGTTCATGTCAACCTTCCCTATTGTCAACTAGTTCTCAGTTTCATCATGATAACTAATGTTTTACTCATGCTAGCGTGGGAGGACTCATGATTTCCTTCTCACCAGTGGGTCTTTTCCTATCAACTACAACTAATTACTTTGGGAGATAGACTTAGAGTTAGTAGTACCCCATGGCTTACTTTCATGATTAGTAGGTTGCCTTGTGCTTAACAAATTACATTTTATCATTGGTCATCAAATGAGTGGTTTCCCCCGTGTTTGACAACAAGACCTTTATTCACATAGTGGGATTTGTTTTGTATCTTGGTTTCCATTTTCATCATTAGTGGAATTCCTCGCCTTTGTCAACAACTCTCATCGTCGATTGTTTCTAAGAGGGTCCTTTTTTGTGCTATTTTCATTTGGTGCATGTGAAAGATGTACTCGGTGGTGTGTGCTATCAAGTTTTTCCCAATACCTTCAAATCATATCATGTTTCTAATACTTGTTCATGTTGGTTGATGGGGGATGCCTTAATGCCCTCCTTCCAATGGATCTCTTCCTATTGATAACGACTAATTTTCTTTGGGAATGAGATTTAGAGACCTTCATTGTACTTGGGGCTTGCAATCATTAGTGGTAGGTTCCCTCACTATTGACAGCGGGAATACATCAATGTCCCTTGGTTGATAGATTCCACAAATGTTCGACATAAGCACATATATTCACACTTGTTAGAATGTACTATGTACCTTGATGCCCATTTTCATTATCAATGGGTTGTCTTGCATTTGTTAACGATGTACGTCAATGATCAATAATCAAATGTTTTCTCCCATGTTTGACATCGGATCATTTGTTCAAATGGTGTAGATTCGTACATTCGGCATATTTGGATTGAAGACCTTGGACTGTAGTAACATCTCATTCATATGCCACTGACCTAGTTGCACATATAGTACCACCCACCTATATGACATTGTTACCTTTCAGAGAATCAATTTTGTACTTCATTCAGTTCCAATTGTTCTTTTGGTACACACGAAGACATATATCCACTTTGTATTTGTTTGTGGCTATGATTTATATTTGACATGGATCCACTCTGTATCTTTTTCGTGGTCATGATTTTGTATTTTATATTCTTCATGGATCTGTAGTGCACTTGATTTGATGACCATGCTTGTTTTACATTAGAGCATGGGTATGCCCGCCTTAGGGAGGAGAGCAATTTTATACTTTGGTTTTGTTTGTAGGTACCTTTATGATCCCGAGTTCGATGGGCTCCACTTATTAGATTCCTTTGTAGTATTAGCATGTATTTCAAACACCAACTTCCCTTCTAAAATTATACATTAGGGAGCATTTGTTATAACATTATTTGGCCCTACCATTTGATACCTTGTTGACCATGACATTATCCTTTGATTGTCTTTGCCCCACAAAAAACATATAGTATATTGATTTTTGATCACATATACGTGCTTATCCTTTAAGAAAAAGCATAGACACACACTTTTCCTTCAAGCAAGGTGCGTATGCATTCCAAAAGTTGCCAAAAAAAACGTGTGATAAATGCACACACATGAGCGTGATTTACAAGATCTGCACACGTATACAACCCTAAATTCCGTTGCCAATGAACTTGACCATTTTTTAAGAGTATAATTTGGGTTCAAATGTTGGAGAATGGACACTTACCATTACAAGCACCCTTATGCTGGAGCATTTTCTATAGATCTTCACTAGATTTTTATGACATTTTCCCCTTATTCAAAATCCCCTTGAATCTGAACTTTGCTTTCTTGTTTACAGTTGGGACCTAAATCTTTGATATTTTCCCATTCACATATAGCAAGAAGCTCGAGGTGGAGTCGTAGTCCTTAAGTGATCAAGGTTGGAGGAATCCAAATTCTAGTGACGAACGTGCCATCTACAAATTTAGGTTACATTGCTGTTATATTTTGATTTAATATAAATATCTCTCTTCTTTCCCTCCCCCAATCACTGTGCACTTCATTTGATTAATTGTTATTGATTACATGATTTAGAGAGGAATTACTTACCCGGAAATAATTAAGATTAGTTAGTTATAAGTAGTTACTTGATTTCTCATAAGCTTATCATTATTGATTTCTATACTCAATTGCTTGAGGAAGGTTGTGTTTCTCATTGTGTGTAGATTTGAAGAAAGGTTTGTAGCATTTGGAGTATTCATGACTCTCTCAAGAGTACTTAAAAAATACAACAAAAGGGGCTAGCCATCCATACACAGGGATTCATTTTCATACATTCTCGCTTACATTGACATACATAGCCAATCTGGAAAGTTAGTTGCAATGTCTTTTTTCCATTCTACCTATGACCTAACCCTAGTCGTAGGGGGATTATTCCCTATCACACTCCCTTTCTGCAAATTACATTCACATTTACTCCTTATATATACTCAATTGCTTGAGGAAGGTTGTGTTTCTCATTGTGTGCAGATTTGAAGAGAGGTTTACAGAATTTGGAGTATTCATGACTCTCTCAAAACTAGTTCTGAAATGCAACAGAAGGGACTAGCTATCTAGACACATAGATTGTTCTTCATACATTCTCACTTATGTTGACATACATAACCAATTTGGAAAATTAACTATAATATCTTCTCTATTCTACCTATAACCTAACCCTAGTCATAGAAGATTATTCCCTATCACACTCCCTTTCTACAAATTACATTCACATTTACTCCTTATCCATATCCATCCATGATTGAGGATGCCAAAGGTCACTAAGGAAAAAATAAAGATATTTATCTTCACTCTCAACTATTGCACCAACTTGATGATGAACTCCTTTTTAGGAACAACTCCACAAAATAAATGATATGATTTACTTCAACCATCTTATTGGCGTCGAGAGGGTATGCTAATTTTTAAAACACTTTTAACTTACACACACTTTAATTATACAATACTTATATATATCTTTAAAAAAAAAAAACATATTATCCCTTTACAGTTAGTTTTGAAAATCAAATCATTATCACAATAACTACTACTTTAAATTCAATGTCACAACGCAGCACCTACAAAGTATGACACCACAACGCACTATTAATTACCAATAAACCCAACTTACTTTTTCATAATTAATTATAACATCAAGTTCTCCTAAAACCCTTCGGAAGGTTTAAGGAATATCTCGCATGAAATCTATTGATCACAATTTATTCAGTGGTATAGAGAACACTCTCACCTCTGATTCAAAGTCATCATGGTGGACAGAGCTATGGCTTCCACACCATGGAAACCTGTGCAATGGACGGGTCTGAGGCCAATTCCCACTGCCCGAACCTCGAAAACTGTCATCGAACATCTCAAGTTTCAACCACAGACGATTTGCAATCGCGGTTTAACAGTAATGGTGTCGGCAGGATCAAAACCCGGGGAATGCAGGTTCTTCTGGGAGCATCAGAAATCCAGAAACGTGTGTGCGCAAGCGGGGAGAAGCAAGAAGAAAGCCGGGCAGAGCTCCAGTGGGCGCCTGGAAGGCCGGGCCGAGGAGAGACGGGCACTCCAGTGGGCGCCTGGAAGGCCGGGCCGAGGAGAGACGGGCGCAGCAAATGATTGCCGAGCGGAGGCGCAGGATAAAGGCCACGAAAATCCAAGACAAACCCAAAGTTAAAAAACCCTGGAAGGAAAGCGAGCTTTATAGGTTTCTCTTCGGCGAAGATCAGAAGGAGGAATTCACAGAAGAGGAACTGCAAATGATCGGGCTGGGGTACGAGAGGACCGTGCGCTTCAAGGAGCCGAACGACCCCTCTCTGAGGCATCCGCTTGACTGGTATAAATATGGCCCCTACAGCCCTCATGCCCGAAAAGGGGTTGTTGTGGGGAAGCCCGTGAGGGGGACAATGTCTGATATGAGGGTTACGATGTTCAGTACTGTCAAAGACGCAGAGGAACAGGAGAGGATTGATCAACACGATGCTATGGTGGATTACGAGAATAATATCAGGGGCTTTGACGAAAGTGTCGGGGTTAAGTATTTCTGGGTTTTTGCCCGGGCGCCCTACAGAGTCAAACCCCAGGTTCCATGGGATGAGTGGACTCTGGTATCCCAGGTTGCGGTGCAGAGCGGAGAGGATTTGGATAAGTACAGGCTCGGGGCCATGGTCGGGAAGAGGGCAAGGAATTGGATTACGCAGTGCACGGCTTGGTTCAGGCCGGATTTGATTTATGTCAAGAAGCCTATTTATCAGGCCAGGTTCGAGCCCCAGGAGGAATTTTTCAGACAGCTTGCGGGATTAATTGATCCGTTGACAGAAGAGGCGCATAGGTTTTCGGTTCCGGGTGGGGAGGAAATGAGAACCTATTATGGGTGCCTGTGCAGGATTTTGGGGGTCGAGTCTAGTGTTTCGGATGACGATGCTGTCTCGGCGTATGAGAAATTGGACGACGAACGAAGGTCCCTGTGCTGGGACTTCGTGCTCTCCAATCATCCGGTGAAGCTTCTTCATCCTTTTACCAAGAAATGGAGGGCCCGTGAGCAGGCCATGGTTGCAGCAGGTGGGAGCAGTGGTGTGGAAGATGAAGAGGAAGGCGAGGATGGAGAAGTGTCTGCTGGAATGGAAATGGAAATAGAGCAGGATTCTACTGCCCAGCAGGCAATGTTTTGGGAGAAAGAATTCAAGAACTCGCTGAGAGATCTCGAGGATCAAGAGTTTGAAGATTTGGAGATGAATGAAGAAGAAGGCACTGAGATAGTGAGCGAGGATGCAGAGTTGAAGCTTGATGCGCTGTCCGCAATTGGTGGAACAGAAAGCAGCAGGGAAAGTGGGAGTCCTGCTGAGTCCGTGGCACCTGCAGAGAGCGAGGAGGTAAGGAGAAATGAATCGGAAAACGCCCGCGATCGTGAGT
>CBVK0101701135.1:0-21991 GCA_900067695.1 Picea abies | reverse complement strand
CTTATCTATTGAAATGCAAAGAACTATAACAATGGCATAAACATTAACATTTTTCGACTCGGATCTCATAAGAGATAGCGTGGAACTTTTGTATGCAGAGTGTGCATATTAAGCGCAAGGAGTGCGCGTAGAAGCGAACTTTCTCTAAGTTCGAAAACTCAAGAGGTTGAGCGCAGAGTGTGCCAGGAGAGTCCTAGAAAGTGTTTTTTGAAAGACGTAGAAGGGTTGAATCCCTTGGAGACTGAGTAAGTTAAAAGCTTAGGGAGGAATAGTGCAAATTTGCACACAGGAGCGTAAGTGTGTGCCAAAGTGAAGTCAAATTTCATTGACAAAAGCTTAAGAGGGAAAACACTGTCGAGACCTTTGAAACAATTGAAATCTTTCAAGTCAGGAAAGAATTCAAGCTCAGAAGGGTTGACGCCAAGTTATTTGGCAAGGAGCTATTGAGAACTTGGATGGACGATAGAGACTCTTGGAGGGAGAAGTGTTGATAGCCGTGTGCCGTTAGATCCAGAGAAGCTGCGAGGAGGATAAGGGTGAGAGTTATTCAACACTCAAAAGTTTCAGGAGAGATAGGAGTTGTCGATCTAAGGGAAGATCGAACCGTTGGTTCTTTTCATCGGAAATTCGGACATCAGGGGAAGAGAGGAGAACTAATTCGCGAGTTCGCGAAGTGCGAAGTCCCGTAGCGCTCAAAAGATGGGCCCCAGGTCACAGTCGGAGGTCACATCAAGGAAGATTAAGGGAGAAGCTAGTGCTCACTAGATTACTAGTTCGGAGTTTGGGAGTCGGGAGAGTCAAGGCTGGCTCCTATGCAAATCCCCAACATGCGAAGTCACAAAGCGGCTTTTGGTGAAGCGTGTGGTCACAGCCAGTGGTCACGTGGAGAAGGCTTGCGCCCAGTGTTAATTCGCGTAGGAGGAGTTTTATAAATACCTGTGGATTGTTTCTCGAAGGTTCGAGCAGGAATCGAAGAGTTGTTTCAGCTCAGTATTGTGAACGATCCTAGACTGGGAGGTAGCGCAACCCTTGGAGAGAAGGGGGGTTTGCACCACAAACCTTGCTGGTTTTTGGCCTTTCCGGGAGAGTGAACTTGTACATAATGCTACGTGTCCAATATTTAATACCAGATTCTGAAATTAGTACTAGAAATACTATGCATTGCCCTCTTTCCAATGCAACATGTCACTGAATTTGGATCCTCGCTGAAGAAGATATGACGTTTTTACCCTGAACACCTATTTGAGACTAGTTACAGGACTAGTCAAAAACCCTATCTTCTACAGGGTGTATATTTGAAAGTAAGATCTAGACGCTGAAATTCATAGCACATGTATCCTGATATGTCTTCTAAATAGCCTCCAAGTTTCACTTTTTGAAGTGGCCTTGAAAAAACGTTATAGCGAAAATGCCAAGATGACTTTCTTGAGGAAGCAAAACCCTAGGATCAGTGCTCTGATACCAAATGTAATGGTCCAAATGCTTAAATTATCATAATAGAACAGAAGTACACACCATGTACAACAATATGAGCGTGGAGCACAACTCCAAGATAGACAAGTTACACAATAACTCCTTAAGAATAGGAGAACCTCCTCCAAATAACCAAATGCATTCATACATCACAATTCACATGTCTACAATAATGAATACATGATTTCTATATATACCTATTCACACTGGCACCTGAGGCCCCTTTGCTATTAGGCCGACCCTATTACATATATATTTACACATTACAAGTACATTTATCCCCATATATGCCTCCCTTGGGGTCATATCATATATATTTAACCCTATATATGCCCCCCTTGGGTCATAACAAGATCCATGTGAAACACTGAATGATTTTGCATATAGTATGTCCAATAAGGACCAATGGCATAGTATGGAAGACAAAGATTCACACAATCAAGTTGATCCACTGCAAGAAGTTGAGAATCATCCCGAGAGTCATCAATAAATAGAGTGGGACAGATGTTGTGGATCCATGAGTGGAAACTACATCAAAGGAGTTGAGAGAGGTCTCTCTTTGCAAACCAGTGGCCATAGACTTGTTAGAGTCACTAGGAATCACCGCTAGAAGCTAAGGAGTAGGCCTCACATTATCAAACACAACATCCAATAGAAAGGTACCAACCCTTGGAATACAAAGGATGTCTCCAAATAAGGTGGAGTCAACATCAAGAATATCATCTTCTGAATTTGGTGCAGCCTGATCTATAAAGTACAATGCCATATGTGTGTTAAAGAAATAGTCTATCTGGTCCAGCAAAAGGAAGTCTTTGTAAAGACCTCAAGAAAAATTGTCGAAGGGGCTAAGAAGGGTTTGAAACCCTATAATACAAATTGTTGCAGGAACCCTAGTTCCGTAGCCTTTGGGGCAAATGCCACTAGTTAATAGTCTCATAGAGCAACTGAATAACCTAGAAAATTCTGTCACTAAGTAATCCTCTAGATCAAATATGAGAAGTGGGCCCCCTAGAGGCCCCAAAGAAGAAATTTTGAACTTCTGGTTCTGCTCTGATAATGCACCAACAAAAACCTTAGAAGAAATTGTGAAAGACAAGAGAAAACCACACAATATCAGTGCTGTTCCAAAAAAACGAAGTGAATTTTGATGGAAGCTGAGAGAAGGATAGGATTTGTTGCCTTAGAAGAGCACGGATCTGCAAAAAAGAATCCCTCAAATTCATTGGAAAAACCAAAAAACACCAAAAAGAGGAGTTGCAGGAACCCTAGTTCCATAGCCTTTGGGGCAAATGCCACTAGTTAATAGTCTCATAGAGCAACTTAATAACTTAGAAAATTTTGCCAGCAAGTAATCCTCTGGGTTAAATATGAGAATTGGGCCCCATAGAGGCCCTAAAGAAGAAATTTTGAACTCCTGGTTCTGCACTGATAATGCACCAACAAAAGCCTTAGAAGAAACTGTGAAAGATAAGAGAAAGCCACACAATACCAGTGCTGTTCCGAAAAAAAGCAGTGAATTTTGGCGGAAACATAGAGAAGGATAGGGTGTGCTTCCTTAGAAGAGCACTGATCTGCAAAAAAGAATCCCTCAAATTCATCGTAAAAACAAAAAAACACTAAAAAGAGGAGTGCACTGGTGGTGGAGAGGGTAAAAACACTGTTGTCTTGAAATAGGGCTGAAAAATCCTAGTTTTAGACCTAAAATAGCCCTAAAACTGTAGTATTTGACTAAACAAGGGAGAAACAAGGAGGGTGTTGCCCGAAAAAGGACACAAACTTGCAAAAGATCACCTTAAATCTCCTGAAAAGACAAAAAAACTATCAAAGGAGGAGGGTGCTGGTGAAGGGGAGGGTGTAAAACCCTAAAAATCTGTTGTTGTCCCAAAAAGAGTGCTGGAAAACCCTAGTGTCAGACCTGAAACAACCCTAAAGTAATGCAGGATAGAGAAGAAAGAGTCCACACTAGCTCTGATACCATATTGGGATGATAAAGAGATCGTGGATTTACAGCGAACACTTTAGTAGACACTAATCTAGTGTAAACCTTGAACAGAAATATCACATAAAGAGAAGTGAATCCATGAATGTGAGAACAAGAGATATGGTGCCCTTAGGTAAAATAATCAATCTCTTATGAATCGAAGATGATGATACAAAAGACTTACAAGGTGTGTATTTATACACAACTTATGAGGTGGGGTGCCTTCCCTCATAAGGGGGTTATGGGCCCACATAAATGCTTAGGTCGACCTTAGCCACCTAGAATAACATAAAATAATGTTGACTTGGTTGGCTATTAAACCATAATATAATAATACGATAACGAGGGTGCTTAGCCCTAATGTCAAGTAACCACATGTAAAGAACACCTTTTTAATAATGCAGTTGAGGGAATCACGTCTACATTGGGCATTGTGTTGCCATGATCCTTGAGGGTTGGTCCAACCATCTTATGTAGGCTTTGAGTCTGCGATAATGGGTTCCCACACATCATTTCCTTGCTCAGGCTCGAGAGGCTTCTCCGCTTCAAAAATGGCTAAAGCTTGTTGGGGTTACTCATCATTTTGTTGTTGTGGTGGGGAAGGCCAACTATGGAGCCTTTCTCCTCAGTCTCTCATTACTCGACCTACACAACGGTGAGGCCTACCTTCACAACGTTTGGATTGAGGAAATCAAGTTGAGGGGTGCGAGGGTGCTAGTGGGAGGTTCATTGCTCATGTTGCAGGGCACCCCCCAAAACTCTAGTAGCTGGTAGAAATGCACCACATCCATCTTAACCTTCTAAACTTGGATGGTAATTTTCAAATGAAGGTTTGCACAAATCAAGGAGCCATCGTACAGTTAAACTTGCTAGGTTGAGTTTGGCTGAACAAATCTTCATTTCTGTTTTTGCAAATAAGAAAAGGTACGCCTATTCTAATGAGTTTCCATCCTGCATTGAACTCAGTGAACCTTTGTAAAGTGTCTCCTATTAAAGCGACTTTCCAAGAAATAGAAACAGGGTGAAATTGGCTACAAAACTTAAACACCAAGTTATAGGCAGACTTATTAAACTCTTATTACTAGAACTTATGATTGAGAGAACATTTGGGTTAAGACAACCCCAGTTTGAGCTAGTCTCTATCATAGAGCCAAGCCCCTAAGAATCAAGGACCAATGGAAAAAGGCTTTCTTTGTCTCCACAAGTGGCTTCCAGAATCCATACCCTTTGAAGTCAGAAAAGCTAGGTTGTCTGCGTAACTTAAGCTGATAGAGCTTTGACACATCCATTTCTACCCATTTGTAGGCTTGTCCTTTTTAAAGGCCTTAGTTTGGTTCCATTTGCAGTGTTTCCATTGGGCCACTAGGGCCTAAAGGTCCAACTTGATCATGTGATTATTCTGCATGATCTCTTTGATGTGCTCCAACATAACCCTATTTGGATTTTCCAGGGGAAATTTAGTCTTTAAGTCAAGTCATGGCGCCCATTGACAAGCCCAAGTATAAAAAATATTAGTGATTTTGCCTCTTTTAAAAAGGTGGAGTGTCGAGAACCAAGCATTTTCAATCAATAGCTTCCCATTTTGTAGCAACACAGGAGACCACCTGAGAGAGTGGTCATTAAATGAAAGACCCGACCTGAGGGCTTCACCTTTCCAAATGAGATGCGACTTAACAACCTTCGAAGCCTTCCATATACTCTTTGTTAGGATATTTAGACACTTAGGAGTTAGTTAAGATCAACTTGGTCTAATGTGTCTTTAGATGAAATGTGTTTCTTTAGTATGCATTAGTATGCATTTGCAGTGATGTAATTTGACAGTCACGATATGTTCTAGACATAAAGTGATCCGATGATTTATATTCTCCTAGATACTAACGACTATATTGATCTGTGGCTTAACACCTGACTGGTCAATGATCTCTATTTAAAGAGCATGGAGGGTCATTTGTTGATCATAGATTGTGAGAAATTGATATGTAAAAAAATTCCTTATGTATTAATATATTGCCTAAAGTGGCCATGTTGGTTGGGGTTGTGGACTGTTTCCCTCTTTGAGGGTTTTAATCACGTAATACACTGGTGTACTGATATTTGATCTGTTTGTGTGAGTGGTTGATTAAGGTGTTTGACCTGTGTGGAAATACTCTATTTATTGAACACTCTTAGCCACAAAGGTGCATTTTATCTTCACATGGATTGCGACAATAATTGGTGTTTACAAGTTGAGGCTCATTCACATTATTATTTAAACCTTTCCAAACCATGCTACATTAAAGACTTAAGTTATAATGTGATTTATCCACATCGACATATAGGTCAAACCAAAGACCAGTCCCGTACATTAAAAGTGGATTGTGGGTGAATGAGGAGGTGGTTTGGCAAATTGCAATTTACCCCTGCAGCTTTCGCCAGTCTGACACATGTTTTTTTTTGAGTGATTTCCGGTTTGTAGGTCAATGAGGGGCATTGAACTTACACATATTCATCAATTGCAATCCTTGACATCCATCAAGGTAGAGAACACATGGATGTTTGATTTAAAATAGAGCACATGTCAAGCTCAGCAAATGCCACATTCTTATCTTTGCATACGAAACCAAAGATCATCCATTAACAATCCATTGGTATCCTGTGCATTATAAGTCATCAAGGACACGTTATGATGGGCATTCAAGAGCAGACCAGCTGATGAGTGAAATTCCATCACCAGACACATTGACAATGCAAGTAGGAGTTGCAACATCTAAGACTCTTGGCTAGAATCTAGATTGTTGTTTGTTCTGAAGGAAGAGTTTGAAACCTGGTATATTCTATAGCAAACGGATGATGATATTAGTAGATGCACACCTGGCTGCTATTGTGGTTTTAGGAGATTTGCTACAAGAATGGGGCAATGATCCTTGTTACATTTTATGGTCCAAAAGCAGATTGACTAAGTCAATGGTGTATGTTAATCATATCATCTATTTTGCACTTGATAGGGGTTGTGGATATTTCTCATCTTTATGTGGTGTTTTCGATGAATTTGTGGAAGCTTCTAGGATTAATTGTTCCAATCATTTGGAGCCATTGGCATTCATCTCACATGGTCCAAAAGAGCAGATTGTATTAAAAGACATTTGTAAGGGGAAAATTGCAGGTGGTAAAGCAGTTTGCAAGTCATCGTTTGGCAGGGTCTACAATAGGGGGCAAAGAATTTGAGGAGATATAGTACAAAAGTAATAATAAAATTGCCTATGATGAATTTGGGAATGTTACTATTCTCTGTTGGGAATTAAGAGTTCTTGTTTTGACTGGAACATTTCTTCTTTTATTCACAAGATAATGCGCTCTACAGGTTATCTGCAACAGACCCAATTTCTTGTTCTTTGCACAAATGAAGTGTACGAAGGGTGTATGATGGGAAAACGATTATGCACTCTACATGTTATCTGCAACAGACCCAGTTTCTTGTTCTTTGTACAAATGAAGTGTACGAAGGGTGTATGATGGGAAAATGATTGTTGGTAGAATTTTGGGCTTTGTGGTATTCATGTTGTATTCAAACAAGTCAATGTTTATTAGACCTTTCAATCATTTACTCAACTAAGAATTTGCAATTTGGATTGATGGAATTGTGTTGCTTTCCAAATGCTATTATTAAATTCAGATGGTTAGTAAATTTTTCATAAAACTAGAGGTGCTTATTATTTGGACAGAAATTGATTGGCTTATCTTAGAAGAAAGTTTTCTTCAGTTAAATAAAGAGTGGTTAGCTTGATAAATCCCTTACTGAGGAAAGTGTCAAGAGTGGGTATCAAGTTTGTGGGTGAGGATGGTGAGAGTTTGGTAGAGGAAGCCAACGATTTAGATGATGTTCTGAAATTGTAGATACCTGATTCTTTCTATAATATTTCAAGGAAGGTTGTTTTTAATCTTGCTGCAAAGTTTCCACTTCAAAAGGAAATATTGAAGTTTCTCATTACGTGGGGACTCTTCACTGTATATCTTGGAATAAAATTAGGTTCCTTTGAATTACTAAAGAAGTTAAAGTGGCTAAAGTAGCTTGCATTTACTTATGTAAGAAGGCTTAGCATTGAAAAAATGCAACATTTATTATTGGATGCACACAAATTGATTATTCCACATAAGCAAGCAGAACTGTTGAAAATGGTGACACAACATTATCAGCTTTCCACTATGTTATACTTGATCTCAATTGATTTCTCTCTTTCCTCTGGTGAGAAAATAATGATTGAAGAGAGGTCACCAAAGAAATTAACAGATGCTCATGGAGGTTAAGGGTAGTTAGCTCCATCTGGAATCTCTATTCAGAACCCTACATTTGATGTCATTACTACAAATTTTATTACAACCATTATTACTAAAACGGATGCCATTAAGAAGGATTCAGACACTACTTTTGTCATAAAGGGACTACTTGTAGGTATCAAGAATAGACATAAGCATGTGAATATTCAGCACTGCTACGTGGCGTCCACTACAAAATAGGCTAAATGCTTTGCTCAGGGTCTTTCAGATCTCTTTGTTAATTCCACACATCAACAATTCCTATTTGCAATAGAACCTGTGTATATGGATCTCATGATATATGGATATGCTCAAGATATTTGTGTGGATGATTGGAAGGTCCATCTAGAGTATCATGACTATTCTGAATTTGATAGCCTTATTATTTGGTTCAACAAGTAGTTGAGGGTATGAAAATGGAGCAATGAAGAAAGCTTCTCTTCTTCTCAACATCTATTACCCGCCTGCCTGCCGAATGATTTGTTGGGTTCTCTTCCAAGTTTCACATACATAGAGTACATAAAGACTTGAGTTGGGATAACCTGTGCATACACAAAGGGAAGGATATTTTTTGGGGTAGTAATACTAATAGCACTAGTGATGTTTCACTAATTGGAGCAGAGTTTGTAGTTCACTATATAGATTTTTGAGCTACTGTGCAAGGTACAAAGCATTCTTATTATGGATCATTTTGATATTACATCAAAAACATTTTTCTCCTAGTAGTAGATTAGGCACACCTGGAGACCTGAAATTGTTGATTGACAGAACTCAGAGTTTAGAATTATGGGTGTTCATGAACATGGTTCACAGTCTTGCTAGTAACAATGCCACAAATGGTTTATGTTGCCACCTTTATATACACCTCGGGTAATGTGGAAGAAATCATCAATCCACTGGGTGTGTCCTTGGGAGCAAGTCTCGAGTCAAGGTGCTGTCACTTGATCCTTAACTCCTCCGTCTAGGCCAACTCCTAGCAAAGCCAAGGGGGGTAGTCCCTAAAGAAAATAATCTATGGCTTGAACTAATCTAAGCACAAGAAAATGAATCTAGGAGTTTATTATGAAACAAGAGCAAGATGACAATCTAATCTAGCAACATATATGGCACATCAAAGAAATTCCTTATGCCAAAAGTAAAGCATTCAAGATACTTGCATGTATATGATATAACTTAAAAGAGATACAAGTGCTTGCAAGGAAATGATAAGCAAAATATTAAAATGTAGACCAATGCCAAAAGTAAAGGTTGTTGCAAGATATCAAATGCTGAAATGGAGATTGATATGTAAATGCCCTTATAAAATTTTATTATAAGTTTTTTAGGTGGAGTGGCTGTTATGAGTGCAAACCACTATGTGAAATGTGTGCAATGTGTTGCAGGAAAAAGTAAATCTAATCTATATGTGGCCTCTAAGAAGCTATCCCTTAGATTGGAGGTTGAGCTTGCCGGATGTCCAACAAGGAGAGTATCCCTATGACTTCACACAAGCTCGAGATACTGTCGGATGTCCAACACGGGGAGATCCTAGATCTCAAAGTTCCTGTTTGACTTCACACACAACACTCTTGCGTTTCCAAACAAACAATAACCACTTAAAGATTTCCCTAATTAAAACTAATCCACACTGACCAACCCTGGTTCTGATGAGTTCCCCATATCGAGCTAGGTTCACAAGGGTTCAAAGCATACACCGAGGCGCTGAGGGGAAAGGTTTATTTTCCAAATTGAAATGTAGAAAGTAAAATGACTGTCTAATTACTAAATCCATACTGTCCAACCGCGTTTTAGCATAAAACTTAATTAGAGGAGCTGAGGGGATTGGTTTATTTTCAAAAAATTAAAATGCGGAAATTGAAATCTATTCTAGCAATTAAATCATTACTTTCCCAAAATGAAATCTAAACTAAGTTTTGATGCTTGCGATAAGTTTTATGATTGATTTTATCTTTCCTTTAGGTGAGAGTTGTAAAAATGAAAGAAAATTACAAAAACGAAACAATCACAAAAAGACACTGTTCTCCCTGGGGGGGATGAAGAGTGGGAGCTTGTAGCCCCACTGATTTTATTAATGGATTTACAACAATATTTTTTGGAGAGACTTGTGATCATTCATTCGGGGGATCACAAGTCTTTACAATGTTTCCGATGAGTTTATTTGTGAAATGGGATGCTATCGGGGGTCCCAGATAGTGCAAATCTGCCAAAATTTGGCAGAGTCTCCCCTTGGCTGTTCACAAACCTGCAAAAAACAGCAAAGTAAATGGGGAAAAAGATGCCCAAAAAGGTATTGAAGGACCCTGCAAAATATTTTAGAAATGTACAAAATTATTCCAAGTAAAATGCTACAAACTATGCTAACAATAGATCAAGAAAGCAAGCTAAAACACAAGCTTTCTTAATGGCTTTGTTTGCTGTTTTTGGACAGCAAACAAAGAGGCACCAAGATTGCCAAATTTTGCAATGAAAACTCTTAGAAAAAGATTATCTTTTATCCTTTAAAAATTTAGAAGAAAAACTTGATAAAATGAGACTTTTTCCTATACTAGATCTAAACTTTTTAGATAAAATCTTTAAGTACAAAATTAGATCTAGTTTATCTTGTGCATGCTAAGTAAGAAACTAAAGTTTTAATCCTAAATTTCAGATCCAAATAATTGCATGCGAAATAAAGTAATCAAAGGAAATTATATTTCTTTTGAGAAAGACAGAAGGAAGATTTGAAAGCTTTGGAGTCCTTGGGCAATGTGGGGTCTTCTTGATGGGTCAAAGAGGGAGACTATCTTTCTTTGAGATCTTGAAGAATGAGGCAAGTGCAACCGAAGCCCAACCTCCTCTTCAAGTGTGAGAACCTGCAAACTTAGAGACTTCTTGCCAAACAAATTGTTAATAACATGGTGCTACCTACACAAGATACTTTAGAAGAACATAAGCATTAACTGAAATGAATATGCAATATAAAACAATCAAGTGTAAATAAGCAATAATATTATAAAACAACCTAGCTTTTCTAGTCTTACCCTACTTGGAGATAGCTCCACTTGAAGAACACAAACTAACAATTACAAGCAAAAGTACAAAAGCAAATTATACCTCACAATTCGACACTTTTGACATAGAAATTCCACACATGAAACTTGACACACCAATGTAGCCTTCAAAGCCTTTCTTTATTCCACAAATGACTGTACAATTACATCACAAGCTTTTTTTACCCCCTACTCTAACTAGTTTGCAATGGAAGAGGAAGCTTGTATAAATAACAAAGAGGGTTACAATCCCAAGAGAGAGGGGGGCGCACCACTTGGAGGGAGAGAGAGGCAAATGTGAGATGGAAAAGGCCCCACATATCCTCAAACTCCAAGAGAGAGATAGATAAGCAAGTGGGAAGGTGAGAGATGGCTTCACCTCTCAAGAGATGGGTGCCTCTCTCCAAGAGTGCGCCACCTCTTGAGAGGGGGGCGCACTTCTCCTTTATGATCTCGCTACCACACATGTGGGCTGCCACATATAACTCCCTAGCTCTCACTTAAGTCACCCTTTGAGTGCCACATACTCCCATGAAGTTTAGTTAACTCCGCACATGCCAAAACATGTTTCCAGTATGTTTGCTAAAAAATAACATTGCTGATTTTTCTTGATTTTTTCATGTCTTTTTTGACTTTTGTGAGCAAAATTAATTTTTAAGTGATTAAAATCACTAATTTTACTCACAAAAGTGGGTACCTAGGTAAAGTAGGTATTCTAAGTCCAAAAACGAATACCCTCAAGGCATATAATGCCCCCTAGTACCACTTATTTAACTGAGGAATTATTACAATTAAAATATTTCGTTTTTGCGGGAAATTTTATTTTTCCATAAAACATTAAAAAACTAAGGGGGACTTAGCGCATTTCCACAAAAATTTAGGAAGATGATTAACATGGTAATATACATTAGACACTAGACTTAGATGACCAAGCTAAGGCCTAACCATGACTATATACTCCAGCTTTGGAGGAATTGACTGAACAAACTCGGAAATTATAAATCGCTGAAAAACAAAATATAATTAACAAGTAAAAAAAACACTCTAGAGTAATGCACTCATGTCTAAGTCTCAGGAGGCTAAGCCTTTTACAAGTTCAGCGTGCTAAATTCATCTTATTACAATTCTTCGCAGGGGTATGGAAATGCGGTATAGAAGAAGAAGAAAAGAAAAGGGGACCATAATGGTTGGATGGACTTGTGAACTCTGAATTTTGAGCAACTCCTTGCTCAATCTTTGGCGGCTCAATTGCAAGTCCATCCTAGTGCAACTTGGTGGGTAACATAGGCCCCATATGGGGACACGTGCTTGATCTTTTTTATAAAAAGCAAAGCATGCAAGTATCCAGAATCTGTAACCTACATCACAAATGTCTCGCCAAAAACAACATCAACTCCACATGCATATAAAAACCAACAATTAAAATACAAGTTACACTAATAATAGAAGAAAATGAAATGCTAAGGAAATGAAAGTGAAATACAAGGAAGAAGGGTTAGAGAGATTTATTTTTACAATGGATGCCCCTTGGGCATCAGATATCATCGTTCATGAGCAAATTGAAGTGCTGCCCACTCACTGGTAGATTTAACCTTTTCATTGTCCAACTGGCTGAAGTAGAAAACAATTGAACCAACCAAGTCATGGATGCTATAAGACCTTAGATTGCTGAAAAGTCCATGTCCGAGATGACTCGTTGAAGATCATTTTCCAAGTTTTATCAACTTGGAGTTTTTCTTGAGATTAAACCAACGAGGATACTTATGTCCTTCATCATTCAACCACACTTTAAAGTCTGACAAACCTTGTAAAATTTTGATAAATTTTTGAATATGATTGTCATCGTTGAATGCCAACCATTGCTCATAATGACCTGGAGTTGATAAATGAAAGTTGTCTTCCATTTTCCAATTATATTTTATTAAATCATCTGATGGTTGAAAGGTTAGAAGTAGAACTGTCAAGGAAACTGCTTCAATGTTTTCATCAAGGCTGTTGAAGATTTTCTCTGAAGAGATGGGTTCTTCAGGAGGAGGGTGGGGATTTGAATTATCTGAATATTCAACAACTTCAAACTCAAATTCCTCTGTTTCCTCCTGATTAGTTACTGACTCATCTATAGGCTCTTTCGAAATTTCTAGGTGAAAATCCTTTTCTTGTTCTCTGTGAAACTCTGGTTTTATAGGGTTTGGATATTCAACATAATCAAATGCTTATGCAAGACGGGTTTCCATGGCTTTTAACTGTTTTGCATAGATGAATTCCATGGTCTTACGAACATCTTTCAAAACCTTATTGTAATCTGGTGAAGCACCTTTATTGTCTGAACTGACTGCTTTTATATGTGGAGGTTTCTTATGTTGATGATTGCAACGTCGTGTGACATTCTCCAGGTCGTTCTCCTCTGGACTGAGTTGAGTCGATTTGAGAGAGGGCCCATGTGATGGGTGTGTCATTCTCCTCTGGATCGAGTTGAGACGATGTGTGCCCATGTGGTGGGTGTGCGTCAAGCTCTGGACTGAGTTGTTATGACGTGTGGTCTCTTGTCTACTCCTCTGGATTGAGTTGAGATGACTTGAGATGGTCTCCTACCTTGTACTCCTCTGGACTGAGTTGAGTCGGCTTGAGATGGTCTCCTGCCTTGTACTCCTATGGACTTAGTTGAGTCAGCTTGAGGTGGTGCTCCAGATGGTACTCCTATGGACTCAATTGAGTGATCTGTTGAGTGTGACGTGCCTGTGGTTGAGCACAGGTGGATGTGTCCCTGGTGGCTTAGCACTAGAGGATGAGAGAGATCCTTGCTATATTGTCTGAGAGCAAGATTTATTTGTAACCCTAATTATGTCGTGAAGGGTACAAGTTAGCCCCACCATATGAAAGATAATTAATATCGTGTAATGATTAATTATATTATTGAGTTAATGAGGTCGGCCCTATTGTGCCAATAAACACACCTTTTGCTATGTCAGTTCTTGTATAAATAAGGGTGGATCCCCATTGTGGATCACACATTGTCACTTGTCATCTCAGAATTTCAGCAAGCACTTGTACGAATGAAGTGTGCACCTCTCTTGGGCGCTAGTTTCTAGGTTTTTGTAAGCACCCTCTTGTGCTAAGGTCTATGGTGTGGGGGATCTTCTCTTGAGAATATAGCAAATGATTGCTGGGTTTTTCCCTTGATTGAGAAGGGTTTTCCCAAGATACTTCTTGTGTTTTTGTTCTTCTTGTGATCTTGGTTATTGCAACACTTGTGTATGGTATTGCTGCATTGTTTATGGTTCAAGTACATGCTAAATGAAATAAACTACATGTGCATGAACTAAGCATTAAAATTCAACACCTTATCCTTCCATTTTTCCATAAAAGCTTCAATCAACTTCTTGCAAGTTTTAATGTGGTTATCCTTTAATTCCGTGAACCAATCAAGATCATCATCATCGAAGGACAAAATAAACAACTTCATTTTTATATCTTCATGCAAAGCATTGCAACACCATTTATTAAAGCAATGAGAAACACTCTTAACATGACGTCTAGCATCAACAACATTATTACTTTGAAAACAAGACAAATTTTGTAAAGTTTTTTCTGGAACTAAATGTGGATAACCACTTATTGCAGAAAAATCACATAGCGAATATAAATCATCCATTTCTAAACTAGATTTATTAAACAAAAAACAAAAAGAAAATGTCTATCAGAAATGATCTGGGATCTGTGATAATCAAGGATCCTACGAGAATAAAGTTTGGCTAACCTCCTCCAAAAACTTTTTCAAGTTCAAAGATGAAGCTAATCAAACCGTGAGTTCCTCCTTGCAGAATACTTTGTCAAATTATTTTGAAGTGGAGTCGCCAGATGATCAAGTTTATTTTAAACAAACAAGAAACATCAAACAAAACAAAAACAAAAAAGAAAACAAGAATTCGTACTCTGGGAATAGAAAGATCTATCCCCGACAACGATGCCAAAAATGTTTCCGCCTTTATACACACCTCGGGTAATGTGGAATAAATCTTCAATCCACTGGGTGTGTCCTTGGGGGCAAGTCTTGAGTCAAGGTGCTGTCACTTGATCCTTAACTCTTCCGTCTAGGCCAACTCCTAGCGAAGCCAAGGGGGGTAGTACCTAAAGAAAATAATCTATGGCTTGAACTAATATAAGCGCAAGAAAATGAATCTAGGAGTTTATTATGAAACAAGAGCAAGATAACAATCTAATCTAGCAACATATATGACACATCAAATAATTTGTTTATGCCAAAAGTAAAGCATTCAAGATACTTGCATGTATATGATATAACTTAAAAGAGATACAAGTGCTTGAAAGAAAATGATAAGCAAAATATTAAAATGTAGACCAATGCCAAAAGTAAAGGTTGTTGCAAGATATCAAATGCTCTTGAAATGGAGATTGATATGTAAATGCTCTTATAAAATTTTATTATAAGTTTTTTAGGTGGAGTGGCTATTGTGAGTGCAATCCACTATGCGATATGTGTGCAATGTGTTGCAGGAAAAAGTAAATCTAATCTAGATGTGGCCTCTAAGAAGCTACCCCTTAGATTGGAGGCTGATCTTGCTGGATGTCCAACATGGAGAGTACCCCTCTGACTTCACACACAAGCTCGAGATACTGTTGGATGTCCAACACATGGAGAACCTAGATCTCGAAGTTCCCGTGTGACTTCACACACAACACTCTTGTGTTTCGAAACAAGCAATAACCACTTAAAGATTTCCCTAATTAAAACTAATCCACACTTACCAACCTTGGTTCTGATGAGTTCCCCAGATCGTGCTAGGATCACAATGGTTCAAAGAATACACCGAGGAGCTTAGGGGAAAGGTTTATTTCCAAATTGAAATGCAGAAAGTAAAATGATTGTCTAATTACTAAATTCACATTGTCCAACCTCTTTTCAGCATAAAGCTTAATTAGAGGAGCTGAGGGGATTGGTTTATTTGCAAAAAATAAAAATGCAGAAATTGAAATCTATTCTAGCAATTAAATGATTACTTTCCCAAAATGAAATCTAAACTAAGTTGCAATGCTTGTGACAAGTTTTATGATTGATTTTATCTTTCCTTTAGGTGAGGGTTGTAAAAATGAAAGAAAATTGCAAAAATGAAACAATCACAAAAAGACACCGTTCCCCCTCGGGGAGATGAAGAGTGGGAGCTTGTAGCCTCACTGATTTTATTAATGGATTTACAACAATATTTTTTTGGAGTGACTTGTGATCATTCACTCTGGGGATCACAAGTCTTTACATTGTTTCTGATGAGTTTATTTGTGAAATCGATGCCACCGGGGGTCCCAAATAGTGCAAATCTGCCAAAATTTGACAGTCTCCCCTTGGCTGTTCGTAAACCTGCAAAAAACAAGGTAAATGGGGCAAAAAATGCCCAAAAAGGTATTGGAGGACCCTGCAAAATATGATAGAAATGTACAAAATTATTCCAAGTAAAAAACTACAAACTATGCTAACAATAGATCAAGAAAACATCTAAAACACAAGCTTTTTTAATGACTTTGTTTGCTGTTTTTGGACAGCAAGCAAAGATTCACTAAGATTGCCAAATTTTGTAATGAAAGCTCTTAGAAAAAAACCATCTTTTATTCTTCAAAAATTTAGAAGAAAAGCTTGATAAAAGAGGACTTTTTCCTATACTAGATCTAAACTTTTTACATAAAATATTTATGTACAAAATTAGATCTAGTTTATCTTGTGCATGCTAAGTGAGAAACTAAAGATTTAATCTTAAATTTCAGATCCAAATAATTGCATGCAAAATAAAGTAACCAAAGGAAATTATATTTCTTTTGAGAAAGAGAGAAGGAAGATTTGAAAGCCTTGTAATCCTTGGGCAATGTGGGGTCTTCTTGATGGGTCAATGAGGGGCTATGTCTTTCTTTGAGATCTTGAAGAATGAGGCAAGTGCAACCGAACCTGAACCTCCTTTTCAAGTGTGAGAACCTGCAAACTTAGAGGCTTCTTGCCAAACAAATCGCTAATAGCATGGTGCTACCTACACAAGATACTTTAGAAGAGCATAAACATTAACCAAAATAAATATGCAATATAAAGCAATCAAATGTGAATAAACAATAAAATTATAAAACAACCTAGCTTTTCTAATCTTACCCTACTTGGAGATAGCTCCACTTGAAGGCCACAAAGTAACAATTAGAAACAAAAGCACAAAAACAAATTATACCTCACAATTCGACACTTTTGACATAGAAATTCCACACATGAAACTTGACACACCAATGTAGCCTCCAAAGCCTTTCTTTATTCCACAAATGATCGGACAATTACATCAGAGGCGTTCTTTCTCCCTACTCTAACTAGTTTGCAACGAGAGAGGAAGCTTGTATAAATAACAAAGAGGGTGACAATCCCAAGAGAGGGGGGCACACCACTTGGAGGGAGAGAGACAAGTGTGAGATGAAAAAGGCTCCACATATCCTCAAACTCCAAGAGAGGGACACATAATCAAGTGGGAAGGTGAGAGATGGCGCCACCTTTCAAGAGGTGGGTGCCTCTCTCCAAGAGTGAGCCACCTCTTGAGAGGGGGACACACTTCTCCTTTATGATCTCACTATAACACATGTGGGTGTCCACATATAACTCCCTATCTCTCACTTAAGTCGCCCTTTGAGTCCCACATACTCCCATGAAGTTTAGTTAACTCCACACATGCCAAAACATGTTTCCAACATGTTTGCTAAAAAATAACATTGCTGATTTTTTCTGATTTTTTATGTCTTTTTAGACTTTTGTGAGCAAAATTAAATTTTAAGTGATTAAAATCACTAATTTTACTCACAAAAGTGGGTATTCCAAGTCCAAAAACGAATACTCCCAAGACATATAATGCCTTCTAGTACCACTTATTTAACGTAGGAATGATCACAATTAAAATATCTCGTTTTTGTGGGAAATTTTATTTTTCCATAAAACATTAAAAAACCTAAGGGGGACTTAGTGCATTTCCACGAAACTCTAGGAGGATGATTAACATGGTAATATACATTAGACACTAGATTTAGATGACCAAGCTAAGGCCTAACCATGAGTGTATACTCCATCTTTGGAGGAATTGAGTGAAAAAACTTGGAAATTATAAATCGTTGAAAAACAAAATATAATTAACAAGTAAAAAAACACTCTAGAGTAATGCACTCATGTCTAAGTCGCAGGAAGCTAAGCCTTTTACAAGTTCATCATGCTAAATTCATCTTATTACAATTCCCCGCAGGGGTATGAAAATGCGGTATAGAAGAAGAAAAGAAAAGGGGGCCATAATGGCCGGATGGACTTGTGAACTCTAAATTTTGAGCAACTCCTTGCTCAATCTTTGACGGCTCAACTGCAAGTCCATCCTAGTGCAACTTGGTGGGTAACAGTGTCAATGTTTATAATATTGGTCAAAGAACAAAATAATTGTACTTCCACACAAGAGAGGGGATACCACAATTTGTAGGGTAGTTGACTATTTAACTATGGAAAACAACTATCAATATGACACTTCCAAACACACTTCATTCTTTCACTATTAATTCCCATAAAGAAGAACAATCTCTATGATCTACGTTTGAAGATTTAGGAGGTATTTCGGATGACCCAGATCACAAATTCTCTTTTACTTGGTTTGAAGAATATTAGGAATTTTATAAGCTATTACAAAGTGTAGTACATGGAAAATCTACAACATAACTATGTGAAGAAGTTTGATGCAACAAGTACCTAGCCCTTTCTTGAAATATTGTCGTAATTATTCAGGGCTACTTTGGGTGAATACATTATATTTCACAAAAAGAAGTGGATTGTCTTCTCAAGTTCCTTTAGTTGTGTCAACTTTGCAAACTATTAATAGATTAAAGGATACTCCACTTGCTAGTTGCTTATCTCAATTTCTACCATTGTTAGCAAATCTAGTTAGATGATAGTATGGTTCAAGAGGAGTGACAAATTGTGGCATTTGGGTTGAATGCTTGAAGATAAATTCATAAGCGCATTCCCTTTATGAGTAAGACAGGACAATTGGCAGACTACTATAATATAGGAATTAGTGGAGGGTTGACTATCCATAAAGTCTCCTATTTTTATGGTAAGAAGGGGACATCTCGTGCCTAAGGTGTTGAACTCCCTCAAGATACCTTATCCTCCATCTGAAAATTAGAATTTGGTTCACAGAAAGGGGCATGAATTCAATATTAAAAAAAAATGATAAAAAGCAACACCGAAGACTATCAAATGGTTGGAATTTTTGCAGCCTGGAGGCTGAAGCTTCATCGGAGCCCAATGGGCCATTCTATTTATTAAAAACCCAGAAGCCTAGCTAAAGGATTCACTATTCCTTTTGCAGAATTTGTCCTCTTCAGTTTATTGTCTCTCTTTCTCTTTCATAACACTTTTTCTTCTAGCTCAATTGTGTAGCCTATTGGCAGTGTTTTATGTTCACAGTGAATGGATAGCTGGGGTATAGCTTCTTTGAGTCTGTTACTATTGCATGAAGTCTCTGCACATTTATAAACAGTCTATGATATTAATTATCACTCTATTTTTGGCATGAATGATTCTGCAATATTATGGGTGTGATTAAAGGATTTTGAATATGGTTACATGCTTTATATGATATTTATTATTTCTCTGTTGTATGCAAGGAATAGCTTTTCATGCTTCAAGATATTTCTACCTCACCTACAATTTTCATGAATGAGTTTCAAACTACTGTATTCGTTAACCAAATGCCCAACATGTTTTCTGTTATATCACTGAATGCTTAAAGACCTCCATCCCCGTTAGGTATTTATGATATTTATGTCAATTTGAAAATAGCAGGGATTGCCATTCTCCTTGTTATCTGAAGATCTATATTCCTTTTTGTCCATTGCATATTTCAATTAATCAAGCTTATGTTTCTGCAATTTGAGATAATGGTGCCCAATGGAAAGGCCTTGGTCCAAAGATCTAAATAGGGTTTCTTTGCCTGGTCTTCATTTTCCTTCATCATATTTATTCTTGTAATAACTGAATTTAGCATTTAGAGCATAAAGTGTAGAGTTGCTGCTGAAGCGACAATGGCTCATCTTTGAAAATATTTGAGGGTTATCCCCTCCGACCCAAGAGCCAACTTGAGGCCTAAAGCAGGAAGGTTCTTTACCTCTAGAGGGTGCCTTGGCATAGTTCCTTGGCCAGGAACATCTCAAGAAACAACAAAAAGTGTCATTATTGCTACAATCGGGTACTTCATTTTCATTAGCAAAATCTATAGTGAGGACTCTAAAATAGAGGTTGTTCTTAAACATCTAGATGGAATGTTCAAGAGAATTTGATTAGTTGTTGTGCAAGATATCCATAAGGATTTTATGCCTAGGATCATGGCTTCTATATTTATTGAGTCAAGCATGATGCATAAGGCTTTGCTATGTCTAAAGTGGATTGATTCTCATGGAGTATTGAAGGGGGTTAATATAACATTGGCTTCCAAGGAAATGAATGTGTGGAGCAAAGAAGTTGAGAAGATTGATATGGTTTGGGAGAGAACTAATGGTTTCCCACATGGAGTTAGAGTAAAGCAAGTCAAGTCACATGTTGGATATATGGTTGAATAATTTGAAAAGAGGTCTTAAAAATAGTGCATGAAGTGTTTTTAAATCTTGGTATTGATTATTGTGTACATTATGAACGAGGTGGCCAAGCATGTGGGATTTTATATGAGTTACTAGAAGACAATGGCTTGATGTTGTGTAAGTCTTGGTAAATGGGATGGACATGAAGAATATAAAAAAGTTTAATCACATGTTTTTATCCTAAAAATGAAGTGAACTTAATGAAACAAGAGCATGCTTTTGCGATATGAGATCCTTATGAGAGATGGTATGGTAGTGAAATTTAATTTGTATGACAATTGTGATTTGGTTGACATATGTAGTTTAGTATGAAATAATAAAGTTCTCCAATGGGAAATACATTTTTCCTTGGTGAATATGCCACTAAAAACACATACAAATGCTTAAAAATTAAATTGAAATACGATAAGGGGATACAATCCACAATGTTTTCCAGTTGTATTCAATGTGACTAAATTTGCTCCAATAAGCTATATACATTTATTAGAAATTTAAATTTATGTTTATATCTTGTCATTAAGATATACTGCTTATATTTGCTAATATCTTATCATTACATTCTTAATCTTAATTTGTTTAAACATATCAAGAACTGAATCCTACATTGGATCAATGCAAGGGATGGCAAGATAAGTTGTATGAGCAAGACAAGTTGTATAATAGACATTCAAGAAATCTTATTTGGTAGAAAATTGAATGCTATAAAGAGGTATTGATGATTATAAAACACGAGTATGAGGAAAGATACGTCAATTTCTATTTTTTTCATTGTGATATGTACTTTAGAATGGTGGTGTCATTGGAAATCATGATAAATATTTTGAGCCTTTTTCATCGTAGGATTGGTATCCTTTCCATGAAATGGATTTGCAGTATTCTATTCTTGTTATTTAGGAGAAGAGATGGTACCTTATATGCATGTTCAAGGGATCCATGCTCTTGAGATAACTAAGTCTATTCACTCTTTCACTTCGGGTCAGTTAAGGAATGAAGTAATGGAGTGTAATCATGGAGAAATGAAAATTTTGAATAACAATTGAGGAAGAGGAGTTGCTATGGAGTATAGAAACACATTTGAACATGACATAATGTCTATTCTAAATGAGTCAAGAACACAAATTTTCGAGCATGTTATGTGGTAAGAACATTCCTTCCTTCAAAATGTTTCTACAAAGAACATTCCTTCCTTCAAAATATTAGAATCCAACTTTGTGTTGAATATGAGAGGTTGCTAGGTCCACTAAATAAGGAAAACATAACACAATTGGCATCTTGTTCCCATGAAGTCACTAGTGAAACAACTGTTTGATTCATGGGTAAAATAGTCTAAGAAATCAATATAAATCACCATAGCAACAATAAGTCTTTAATATTTTCTTGTTTAACTAAAAATACGAACTTTTTAGTTAAGTAATTATATTTCAAGAACAAGGCCATTAAGAAAATATGATGAAGAGGCTGATTGTGACTTTGGAAAGTTCAATTGAAAAAAAATCGTGGATTTTGTAAATGTGTTGAACGCACAGAATAGATCTAGCTAGAAAATACCACACACATTTGTAGAGAGAAA
>CBVK0101701115.1:0-12817 GCA_900067695.1 Picea abies | reverse complement strand
GTTTGGAGTATTTTCGATCTCCTCCTTATCTGTAATTTCTCACGCCTCTCACAAGCCTCCATTCGGGTTAAAAAAAACCGTGGTTTAAAATAGAGTACACCTAATTCCAACTTAGTACAATCTTTTCTACTCTTGCAATCAGTCCTCAAATCTGAAACCCTAAACTGAAGATAACAAATCGTCTCCATGTATGAAAGAAAACAGGTTAGGTTTTACTATGCTAGATTTCAACGGCTCTCGGAACTCTACATGGCAGGAATTTAATGATGGCATAATTTTATAAGAACACGGTCAAACTAGCATTAAATCAAACAATGAGAAAGTGGGTGGATATATATATTTCTTATTTAAATAAAAATATTAAGTGTTTATATTTGATATGAGGTGAGTGATTAATATTTGATAAATAATTTTGGTGTATTGTTATTTGTTGGAATAGGTTAAACTTCGATCAAACAGATCTTATTTTTAGGTAAATGATTGGGTTGAATCCTATCAAAATTTTAATATAGTCCGAGTTCTGCAAGATTAAGTTCTTAAGTTTTGTGTGTTGCAGAACCTTGCTTTTATGGGTTTTGTAACATTTTAAATAGATTTAGATGTAAAAAAAAATTAAAAAAAAATATAGCTTAATTTAAAACCTTGTACCTACTGAAGAAGACTACGTAGTCCAATAATTTAAACTTTACAGACTTATTTCACCGCAATGAGTTTTGAATATGTGTAGACATTTTTCACGCCCAACTGAAGATAAAGGAATTGTTGTATGCACTCTTCACTGCCTGGTGGTTCATAGTCAGTAATTTAATTATCTAAGAAAATATTTCTTATTTCATATCCTTCAAGGTGCAATCCAATCATCCAATCGTATTAGAATGCAATATGGTTTGTGTGATCGATATTCCTACATTGTTAGTAGCATCTCCAAATATCTGGACTACATCCATGGTCAAATATGGATTACCTTGGTAAAATTATCTTAATTAGTTTTATGACATGATCAGTTTTTAATAGCATTGTCCATTAGTCAAGGTAATTTAGCTTGATACAGTTACTCACATTGGTTAGAACATAGTAGCCTTAAATAGGTTTTAAAAAAAAAAAAATTACAACCATAATCTCATTGAACTAATTATCATGTCACTTGCCTTGTTAATATGTTAATCGTATGGTGAGAAAGAATCTGTTATCAAAATGGAATTTAAAAATTGAACTTCCCAGCTCTAAAACCCTCTACCTCTATCTTGCGGTATCTATGGTTTAATCAGGACATAATTCCCTACTCAAGTAAAACGACTGCAGTTTTAATTATGATTACAGGCTCAAATTTTTACTTCTTCCCTTCACGACACTGCGTGTTAAATTGCCCTTTGTGGCATTGCCAGTAGAATGTTGTTGCCCTCATCTGCGCGTTTCCCTTTGCCCCTTTGAAAAACTCGCCTGTAGCAGACGGTGGCCCACGCGTTCCCTCCTCCCTTACCTCCGCTTTAATGCGGCTCTGACCTGTGCACTGACCGAGGATCCTGAGAACCCTAGATTCTAAGTTTTAAATTCTGAGTTAAGGATGATGCTTAAGAAGCCATGTTAACCCTGTTTTATTTAATGTTTTTACTGTTTAAAATGCAATATCATGATGATGCGTAAGCAGCCATTGTTAACCTTGTTTTATTAAATGTTACTATTATTTAAAATGCAATATTAATGATGACGCGCAAGCTGCTATGTTAATATATGTTAATTCGCGAAGTTATTACTTGTCTAGATTGCAAATTTAATATTATTTAATTAAAATGTTAATGCTGGTTGAATTGCAATGTTAAGTAATTGTGTAATTGCAATATTAATATTATTAATTGAAGTGTTAATGTGGGTTGAATTGCAAGGTTGAGTAATTGTTTAATTGCAATATTAATGAGGATGCTTAAGTTACAATGTTAATATTTGTTAAATGAATGTTCGTGATGATGTTTAGATCGCAATGTTATTATTGGCTTAATTTGAAATGTTTATGAGGATGTCGAATTGCAATGTCAATATTGTTTAAATGGAAATGCTAATGACGATGTTTAAATTGCAATGCTATTATTTTGTAATGTTATTCCAATATATGGTAATAAATTGGGAGGGAAGGCAAGATAACATGAGAATGTAATGTTCGAGGGTTTACCCTTATGATATTGAAATCATTGCTCAACTATGGCGATTAACAGAAAAATGCAATACGCTTGTGATTATGGCTTGTCCCTAAACTAGTGTAAAATGACCTTATAACTAAATAATGGGGGTTGAGATTATTGGTTTTTACCTTATGATAAAATCTTCGTCGGTTAATGGTAATTAACGGTGCAATTGATCTTGACGGATGTCTTCAGGTCTCAATTGTGGTTGGTCGGTATTAGAGTCTTCCTGACTTGCGTATCCCGTAGAGGTCATGGTTGCCCCTGATTTTGTAGTACTTGGTGGTATTGTATTGCGTAGTCGGTTTGTGTCGGGCGGGATATAGACACCTCTTGTAGCTTAGTATTTATGTCTGTGAGTAAATCCGGCGGAAGGAATCCAGTGCCGTATCAAGAGTCTCGGGCTGTTTAAAGGCACAGTTCCACTCTTGCGACACACTCTGAGCCGTATCAGTAGTCTTGGGTTGTTTAAAGGCACAGTTTCCACTACTGCGACTCTACTGTGGGATTCTTCCATTTTGTGACAGTACTGTACCTAACCCCTGGTGTCTTTTTCTGCTTATAGCTGCTAGTTGCACGCCTTATGTCCAGGGGCGTTTATTTCTTGTTATCACTATGATATGTCAGGTCGTCTTGATTGTGTCCGTCTTACTTGCGTCTTGTTGGTTCGAGTGGTGACGTAGAGTCGAGGGGGTTGTTTCTTCTACACGCACGCACACACTTTAAACAAACAAAAAAAAATTGCACCTGTTTTCAGAGTTGTTGTTGTAACCAGGAGGGGTGTTACACAAACTTCCAACTGCACTCACATATGTAACACAAGACATATCCTCCTCCTCTTCATGTGTCTTGGTACACTAATCCACAAATAAATTTACACCAATAGGAATAAGGACCTTGACTGGTTTACATTCCTTCATATTAAACCTCTGTAATATTTTATCTACATATTTTCTCTGATTTAAGAAGAGTTTCCTCTTTTCCCAATCTCTTTTAATTTACATTCCCAAAATGAAATTTGCAGCATCGATATCCTTCATGCCAAATTTAGAGGACAAATGAGTTTTCACATCCCAGATAATCTCCTTGTTGTTTCCTATCAACAACAAGTCATACACATACAAGACCAAATAAATCAAATGATCACCAATTAATTTAAATACACACAGTGATCCTCTTTGCTTCTTGTGAATCCAAGTCCTGACATACAAGTATCAAATTTTTGATACCACATCCTTGGTGATTGTTTTAAACCACACAGACACTTTTTCATCTTGCATACCAACTCTTTCTTTCCCTTCACAACAAAGCCTTCTTTCCCTTAACAACAAATTCTTCTGGCTAGTTCATATAGATTTCTTCTTTCATATCCCCATGTAGGAATGGTGTCTTCACATCCATGTTTTATACTTCAAAATCAAACACAACAACAATAGATAATGAAAATCTAATAAAATTTAACTTGGTAACAGGAGAAAAAATATCACCAAAATCAATTCCCTCAACCTGGAAATAACCCTTTGCTACTAACCGAGATTTGTATTTCTCCACTTTTCCTTATGCATTTGGGTTCTTTTTAAATACCCATTTGATGCCAATGGGATTTCTTCCAGTCGTCAAATCCACTAGATCACAAGCCTCATTCTTATCCAAGGCTTCAATTTCTTCATCCATGGAATTTTCCCATAGTTTTCCATCCTCTGAATCCACTGCCTCCCTGACAGTTCTAGGATCATCATCAATAATAAACAAAGAAAAATTTGAATGAAAATCAGGTGGAGTATACATTTCTGATTGCCTTCTTTCCTTAACCAATCTCCTCAATACTGGAGTATGAGGATCTTCTTGTTCTTATTCATGTTCTTCTATAGAGTCTAATTCATAATATTTTAAATCAAACTCTATTTTATATGTTTATTCCTTGGTAGGACATCCTGTTTGACAACATAATTTATTTCTCTAAATATCACATCTCAGTTATACACAACCTTTTTAATTTCTGGGTTCCAAATATTATAACCTTAGGATGAAAGATGGAAACTTGGTGGTAGAACATTTGAACGTCTTCAATACTGTGGTAAACCAGTTAGTATCTATTGGGATTAAAATTTCAGATGAATATAACTGTATCAATTTACTGTTCTCTTTACTAGACTCGTGGGATAGTCTGATTGTGGCCATAGGTAGTAATACAACTACCTTGAAGTTTGATGAAGTGGTCTCATCCTTTTTGTTAGAGGAGATAATATGGAAGAACATGGAAGGACAAAGAAAAGATGCATTATTTTCAAGAGGACTCTTCGTGGAAAGAAATAGATCTAAGTCTTAAAGTGGGAGATCTAAGTCTAAGGGTATATATAAATCTTTTGAAAAATTTCTAAAGGTATGTTGGAGATGTGGAAAAGAAGGGCACTACAACAAGAATTGTAGATCCAAAGTTGAGAAAAAGAAGGGATCTGAAGAAGCTCCTTCTAGAGAAGAAAATACCTCCAAGGAAGAAGGAGGGGATGTGTACTTGGCTTCTTCAAGAACACATGCATATCATGAGGCATGGTTGGTTGAATCAAGTGCATCCTTTCCTATGACTCCCCATAGGGAGTGGTTCTATGAATATGAAAGGTATAATGGAGGCAATGTTTTCTTCGGTGATGAATTGAAAACCAGAATCATAGGACGAGGATAATTAAAGTTGAGGCTCATATATGGAAGAATTATAACACTACCTGGTGTTCTACACATCCAGAGATTGGCCAGAAATTTGATTTATGTAAGAAAAATGGACGATGCTGGGGTAAAAACAATATTTGAAAAGGAAATGTGCAGGATGGTTTGAGAAGAAATGGTGTTGTTCAAGGGAGTTTGGTTTGGAACTCTATATAAGCTGCAAGAAAGAACTTTTAGTGATGGGTGTAATAGTTCCATTGTTCTTGATATTGGAGTTGAAGAAGAAATAACTCCTATAGTCTCTATATAAAAGATTATGTTGTGGCATCAGAGACTGGGGCATATCGGAGAGAAGGGTCTTCGACTACTACATGGTAAAGGTATGGTTGAAGGTATGTCTAACTTCTCTTTGGATTTTAGTTTTTTTGAACATTGTGTATATGGGAAGACGAATTGGGTAAGATTCCCCTATGGTGCAACAAGGGAAGAAGGAATTTTACAGCTAGTTCACAGTGATGTGTTTGGAGTTGTGTCGGTTCCATCATTGGGAAAATATGTACTATGTCTCATTTATAGTTGAATTTTTGAGGAATACTTGGATATATTTTCTTAGTAATAAATATGAAGTCTTTGACAAGTTTAAAGAGTTTAAGTATTGTGTTGAAAATCAAACAGAGAAAAGAATTAAGGTGTTGAGGACAGATAATGGTGGAGATTTCTGTAGAAATGAATTTTAAGAATTATGTAAGAAGTGTGGTATAGAAAGGTAGATGAATACTCCATATACACCTCAACAGAATCAAGTTACAGAAAGGATGAACAAGACGTTGATGGAAAAGAAAGGTGCATGCTCATTGGTGTTGGGTTAGGGAAAGACGTATGGGCAGAGGTAGTGGGTACTGCATGTTACCTGGTCAACTTATCACCCTCATCAGCACTGGATGAAAAGACTCCACAAGAGGTATGGAATGGTAAGAAACCTTGTCTCACACATCTCAAGTTATTTGGTTGTGAGGCCTATGTTCATGTTCTAAAGCAAAAAAAAGAGTAAGATAGATAAGAAGAATAAAAGTGTATATTTATTGGGTATAAAGATGGTATTAAAGGTTAAAATCTACATTTGGTATCAGAGCAATTATTGGCTTCAGGGGGACACCTTTGTGGTTAGGGTTTCGCTCGGGATTGTGATAAACATTTTAACAGTTGGAGATATGTGATATTGATTCTTTAGGTGAAGAGAAATGGAGATTAGTTCAAAAATGGAGATCGAGAAGTTTAATGGGAAAAGTTTTAAGTTGTGGAAGCTCAAGATGGATGATCTGTTGGTGGACAGATATCAATGGATTGTGGTGGATCCAGGTAATGCGTGTAAAGGAACTTCAGTAGATGACTAGAAAAAGTTTGATTGGAAGGAGAAGAGAACAATCCAACCGTGTCTCTCAAATTCAGTATTACTGAATGTGTCATAGGAAGCTACAACCAAGGATTTATGGGATAAGTTGGGGAAGTTGTATCGGTATAAGTCCCTAGTAAATAAATTATTCCAGAGAAAGAAGTTGTATATCCCGAGGATGAGAGATGGAGACTCGGTGGAAGAGCATTTGAACACCTTCAATACTGTGGTAATTCAGTTAGTATCTATTGGGATTAAAATTTCATATGAAGATAAGTGTATTAGTGTAATTATAAATATTTTTTTGTATTTTTGTATAATTGGAAGGCACTTTTGGTCTTTTGGTGTAATTGGAAGACATGTTTTGTCTTATTGTATCATTGGAAGACAATTTTGGTCTTTTGGTGTAATTGGAAGGCATTTTTGTCTTGTTGTAGAATTGAAAGGCAACTTTTGGAAGGCATTTTTGGTCTTGTTATGTAATTGGAAGGCCACATTTGTAAGGAATTTTTGGTATTTTGGTGTACTTGGACGACATATTTTTGTCTTGGTGTATAATTGGAAGGTATTTTTGGTCATTTTGTGTAATTGGAAGGAATTTTTCCCCTTTAAACATGGGGAATCTATGTAATCAATGTAAAAACTATTCAAGGAAAGAAAACCCCATTGCATATGTAATTGAAAAAATAGAAAAGGCAGGGCTAGGTATGATGAAACAAAGGATTTCAGCATGGGCTAATCCAAATTCTAGTGCAATATATACCACTATTGTTTCTCCTCCATGAACATAGAAAAACATAGGATTCTAGTAGAGGCCAATCCAATTAAGACCTCTAGTGAACCTCCAATGACTATTTCATCAACACAGGTTATTGTGGATGACCCGATGATGATGGATTTTCTTGAATATTATTATATTATGGATGAAATTAGAGAGCCAAATCGTTCCCATCCTTCTAGTTAAGAAGTTCATGTTGTGCAACCACTTGTTGGATAGTCAGACATTCCAAAATCTAGTCATGGAAATGTCCATTCTCCTCCTAGAATTGATCTACATGTTATTGAAGGGGAAAAATGTGTTACATTTATAACTCCACAAAAGAGAGGCCAAGAGTTCTAGAATACAGTTCTATTTACCCTACCTAGACTAAGCAGTGTGTGGTGAACAAGTCCAAAGTAAATCTAGGAGGATGAAAGTGGTCTAACATCGCATGAAGGTAAGTAACTTAGCTGAAATATTAGTTATCACTCATATAAAGTTATTAAAGAATATTTTGAACCAAAATTTGATGCAACTAAATTTCAATTATTTTTTCCTTTGTTAAAATCTAGGAGTTTGACTATTGTTAGGATAATTTTAGACATTAAAATAGTTAAAAGTTTAGAAACAATTCATCATATAGTTAGAAACCTTGTGGATTTTTTTCAAAATATTGGTAAGAAAACTCGTTTTAGAGACTGTAATGCAACTCAACGTGTCTTTTCACAATCAATTGTTAGAAACATCACAAAAACACATCATTTTCTTAAAAAAACCTCTCATATCATGAAATGAAATACAAAAATCCTTCAAACATATTCTAATATGACATAGGTAGAAAAACAATTTTTTGGACCTTCACTAGTAGGATACCTTGTTCCAATACAAAGTCAATTGGAGCAGTTACGAGACTAGTATAAACATTTTTGCATGAGAACACTAGGCCTTCTTCCAACCAAAAATATATACTAAAATTGAGAAGGGGTCATAGGGACCATTAACCCCACTTTAAACACTATCTTGACATGACACATAAATAATTGTATGAAAGATTCAAGAATTTACATAGTGCACTTAACTTGTGCCAATTTTCTTTCAAGAAATGAAAGCCTTCGTATTTTCAAATAAACGTAATTTGTGACACATGTTGTTGATACCACATTGAGTATGGTTTTTATTATGATACATATATCTATATTTTCCATGTATTGCATGACAATATTGCACATGAATGCTTCATTATATTACCGCTGACATCACCAAGAGACTCTATAAATAAAATCTTGTGTACAAGGTCATAAGGTTGTACATTTATCAAAAATATTGCTGAGATGGGAAATGTTCCAAGTGCGATGGCATTAAATTATTGATAAAGTGCATCCATGTGAGTGATGAGTATGAATTGGGGAAGAAGGAGGTTGACTTAAAAATATTCAAATATGTCATGTATGATATTGAGGGAGGCCATAAGAGAAAACAATATAGTTGTTGACTTCTCATGTTAGTAATGAGTACTTAAATGGTATATTGTTTTTCAAATTTCACTTTGAAATGTGATTGGGGGAAGCATTGTAATAGTGAATTTATATATGTGTTTGTTGTTGTTCCACTAGGTACGAGTATGTGACTTCAACAAGGAATTTATCAAAAAGACACAACAATATGGTCAACATGTCCATGTGGCTCGATGGTAGGATGAGAATTTTATAATATGCATAGATATACTTCTCGTTGGTACTATCTATTCAATGGTTGATTTGGTTGAGAACTACACATGTCAATTGAAAAATTAGATTCAAATCCAATATTATCATTCAGAGTAGGTCAACATAATAGTCCATATCACATACATGCATGGGATAAATAATAATGAAGAAAAAAAGGTTATATTGAAGGAGTATCACTTCTACAATATAAGTGATGATCAATTCCATGACTTAGCTTACATACAACATTGTTTTCAGGTGTTCTACAATCAGTTGAAGGAGAATAACATACAAATGGATCCAAATTGGATTTGGTCAGATGGTTTCATCATCCATTTCAAAAATTTCTATGTATTTCAATGCTTGTGTATGTTGTATAAAAAATACAAAGTATGGTGTATTTGGAATTATTTTGTTTTTGGGAACAAAGAATGGGAGAATTATGGAGCACGTGCATGCTCCAAAACTATGTTACATAGGAAATAACTTAAGTTCATAACTATTTCCCTCATTTGAGATGTAAAATCCATTGGGAAAGGGGGGGATTTGAGATGCAAAATCTAATACAAGATCCTAGCCAACATTTTCCTTAACCACACAATAATTCCTTATTATACCCATCACAAGGTATGGAACATAGCATTGGCCTATAGTTTGTGTGTTGACCATACCATCATTTCCTTTGAAAAGTGTTGAATATCCATATGCAAATTAAAATTAATATTTGCAAGTACGAAAATGTTTAATGAAATTCATGCATACATGCAAAGTTTTTCTCTTATTGCTTGAGTTGTTCTTTTAGCTCTCTTGAAATCTTTCCCATCTTTAAGCTTGAAATACCAGGTACTTTTTTTTTGTATTATGCATCATTTTCATTAATGTTGAATCATTTTACATCCTCATAAGTATTTTAGAATTCAGATCAATGTCTTTGTAGAATCTCATTTGTGTCCTGAGATCACATTTATTGTCTCTTGAATGTCCTTGTGGTCGTATTTTATGTGATAATTTCGTCTTACTAGGGTCTTAGGGTGTCCTCAGTGTCTTAATAACATCTTCATAAAATCCTACTTGCATTATTTTTTCATCCTAGGTGTCACAAATGTGTCTTAATTATGTTGTATTAGCATCCTCAGTTTCAATTTCCCCCCCAGACTAGATTCCCAATATGTCTATGAATGGCTTTAGAAGACAATTTGAAACTTCCCATAAAAATGTTACTGGGGCTTGCATGGCTGAACATTTGATTGCATTGAAATCATGGCATCATATTATATCTAGGGGAACCGCTACCTTATGATTTTGTTTCCCAAAAATTTATTTTTTTAATGATCTCTATAACTAAGGTTTTTCTTAGGAAGGGACAATGAAATTTTTTCACTAAGGGTCTATTTTGAAAAAAATTGTCTTGACAAATTGTGGGTAGCGTGGTCATGTTGGACTTGGATAAACACAACTGAGGGAGATTATGAAACTTAATTATGCATCTTGGTTTGGATTTTTTTCCCCTAAACCAAATTCAAATGTATCAATGAATGACTTCATAAGGCAAGTTGCAACTTGCCATAAAACATTAATAAAGGGTTGGATGGAAGAACCATTAGTTGCGTTGGACTCTTGACACTGGATTAAATATATGGGAACCCCTCTCATTTTTTTCCATTTCCTGATAAACACTTTTTTCAAGGATCTCTAGAACTAGGGTTTTTCTTTCTAAGCGACAATACAAATTTTGCATTGGGGATTGCTTTTGAAAAAAACTAGCTCAGAAAATTATGGTGTTATGAGGAAAATCTTTCTATGGCTAGGAGAAAACCACAACAGAAGGAAATTACTGAAGAAATCAACTATATTCTCAAGTATGCTATATAAACAAATATTATAGCAAGACAAGATAAAAGGCCTACCTCGTCTAGACGTTCGATGACATCCACTGTTGAGCACTTGAACCAAAGAAATATACCTGCAACTAGTCCTCAACAACCAAGCAAAGAAAGCATATGGTGACAATATATGATGTTAGCACATTCAATAGCATAATCCATTAATATTCATAACAAATACACCCATGGAATAATTACTCAAATATTTTCAAGATATCAATTAGACGAGAAAAGAGTATTTATATTAAGATATGATCAACATAAGTGAATAAGTTAGAGACTTCCATGTCAGCATGGTTCAGAACTGAGAAACTAATTTCCTTCCAGATGGGCCTCCACCACTTCAATCCTCCACCAAAGGAAAGATCATATAAGAGAGACAATGGAGTTGTCACTCAATAAGGGAAGAGCTAAGGGGATGAACATTGTGTTCAAACTTAAAGGATAAAGGGATGCTGACTCAATGTGAAGTGAATAATTCATCCAGAGTAACTTTTCTCTCAAAGTTGAATTCTTTCTCCTTGTTTCCATAGCTCAGAATTGACCCATTTATATCCTTCAAGTGGAACTGAAGGGACGATTCAGAACATTTCCAGTACATGGAAGGCCAAGGATCATTGATCTCCTATCGTGACATGGAAACTCGACACCATTTTTCATTTTTGGGTACATTTTCGGATGTACACAGGCTATAGTGGTGCAAACTACATATACACATGTTGTATAGTAGTCAAGGTGCTTATATGTAGAAATTTTTTATTTTTAGCTTTGGGATTTGCAAAAAGGGATGAAAAGTGTGCATGGGGAAATGGAAAAAGGCCTTTTGTGCAAAAGTTCATGGGGTGAGGAAAATCTTGCTATAACAGATGCCCCTTAATGTGTGAGGTCATAGTTGTATCTATGATGACTGAAATACATTATAAAAACCTAGAAGTGGAGTGATGGGGAACCAGCTGGAAGAACTAGTTGCTCGTTACATTCTTCACTGACTTTGCATACATGGATGCCAATTTGAATTATACTGCATATCCATGTGAAAATATACCAAAAAACTATCCATGGCCATGAATATGAAAATACAAATGCAGTTACATGCCAAAGGTTGTCATAGTCACAAACAAGGCCTAGTAGAACCAGTCTCAAAATCAATATGAAGATATTTGTATACAATGGAGTACAATCTGATCTCCCATGATCATTGAAGTCACATAGGTACTGGTCCAATGAAAAGGAAGAAACATCTCAGGAAATCTACGGCCACATACTGATGCATTCAAGTCTTCTACACAATCTGCCAAAGGTGCAAGTCTACATCATGTGAACCCTGAATACAAGTGTGAATAAAGGATTCAGGGTTGAGCACTTGAAGAATCCATTTATCAAGAGACATTGATGATTCCCAACTGTCGATGGTGGGAGAACCTGCCAGTAATGACTACAAGCCTCAAGGTACTCATAGGACTCTAGGTCTCGTTTCCAGAATATATGAGTTGAATTTGAAGGAAGGAGACCCGCTGAAAGGAGAGAATTAAGTCATCTCTCATAATTCAACATGAGGTACAAAGAAAGAGCTTCATGATTTGGAGGAAATCAGATGAAGAACATGTTCATGAATCAACGACCCTGTGCGTCTTTCGTGTGTGCCAAGTGCAAGAGGTGCAATAAAAATACCCTACGAATAGAAACCAATGAGGAAAATTGGTGACAAAGGTGAGGAAAACACCAATAAGGCTATTGGAATCCAATACACAACATGAATCCCAATGTGTGAATAGATGTTTTTCCATCGAACACAAGGTAAACCACTGAGTCAACGACCAATGACCAAATGTCAACTGTTGGGTTCAAGGTTACCTACCAATGAGGAAAGTAGGACCAGGGTTCGTAATAAGAATACAACATCATGTGATTCTGAGACAAATTGAGGGTATGTCCGACATGCAAAGTCAAGAGTTCGGATGAATGGCCGACACAGGTTGATAGAATTCCTTTGAAAAAGAGCATGGGACATATAGAAGACTCCGATAGCATAGACTCAATGATGAAACCATGAGATGCAAGAGGAATCAATCAAGTTATCCATATGGAATGTAAGAGTAACCAGTTGCGGGAGAAAACTATCTGTAACGAGCTCAACTTCCTAAGGCCATGCTAAACCCAAAATTATGATGACAAGTGGACTCAATAAAAATTTTCTCTGTTCAAAGGCGACACTGTTGATACTGAGAGGGGGG